>JAECUM010077198.1:0-19453 GCA_016617855.1 Megalonaias nervosa
ATATATATATATATATATATATATATATAAAAGAAAGAATTTTAGATATTACTATTGGAATATTTAGAAGATGTACACCACCAACTTCGACATTTTAGCTACCTTCTCACCGCCACGTACTACACCTCCTTCCGGGTCTCTGTTGGGCGGGAAAGGAAGGCATTTGGAAGTGAAGGGGAGAGGGACGATAACTGAGAAAGGAATAGAGACATGCGACTACTGCCCAGTGGCGTACTAAGGGTAAATTGGGGGACAATCATGGCCAAAAGGGTTTTATCGCCCTAAGATTTCTGGCGTCCATCGTTTCGGCTCCCCAAGACACCCCGCCCCTCCCGTTAGTGTTTTCTTGACTATGTTGTGTTTATTTTATAACTGTAATTCAAGACATTGTTTGCAGTCAATTACCTTTGCAAACGTGTTCTTCATTCGCATGAAGTAAATACGACTATAATTTATATCTGATAGAGTTAGGCTATGACCTACTTACTTGTAAAACCTCAATATCATTTTCGACGACATATCTTATGATATTAATTAAACATAGAAACAACCTATATCTTTAGTTTAGTTGCATTAGGTAAAGAAAAGTTTCTGCCGGTCTCTAATACAATTTATTTCTTGAGCATCATTTTAAATATTTAATATCTGTATTACTTTGAGCCCAAAATTTCAAATGAAGCATAATGGTGTTACCTGTGTCGATCAGTTTGTTAGAAAATTTAGATGTGCATGCATTTTAGGTTGTTTCTCATTAATACAGCTTGCAGCATGTACCCTTGGTATCAACACGCTAGTACAGCAAACGGAGAGGTCAAATGAAATGCATGAATCAATGGACAGACCCGTGTTGCTGTTGTTGTTTTTTTTTTTTTAAATGGAATCGAGAATATTTCTTTTCAAGTACTAAAATAATTTATTATATAAACCTATTTTCCTATTTAAAGGAAAGGCTAAATTTTCCAGACAGGGGCTCAAATCCATCCGTTTCATACTATGGTCATTTAAAACCGGACACTTCTTTTACAGGGTCATTGTTGTCCTTATTACTGTATAAAGTATTAGAGTGCTTCATAACTCTTTTAAAGGTAAATAAATAGTTTATAACTGCCAGTAAAATTTAAGTGGAAAGGTTAGGATTGTCATATTCAATAGCTTTATTCATTATTTTTCCTCAATAGAGAAGAAATAACGTCTTAGCAGTAAAGTCCTCCTCGTTTGACAAAATTATTTATTCATGCAGGATATGAGATAATGAAGATATGGGCACCGTCATCAAACACTTGAAAATTGTTAAAAATTTAGATCTCATTTAATCATCCCAGATGTTTTTATACAGAGCGTGCTGGACTCGCTACTTGAAAGTTTCGAATTCGAAGCGTCGATTTGGATCAGCCGGTGTAAGCTGCCAGGATGTTATTGATCAAGGTACTTTACTCTAGTTAGCCTGGCACAAAATAACGTATTTGTGGTGCTGTCCCGCAAAAACACTGAACCAAACTAAACATAGTTCCCCGTGTCATTTGTACAAATGTAACCAATAACAGTTGAAAATTGTTGTAACCGAGAACGATGGCAACACCTTAATAAACGGTAACTCCAAAGTCCATGACAGCAGGATTGCAAAGTTGCATCCCTTTAAATATATTTGCTCGTTCGAACAATGCATTTCAGCTCTACCTTCGAAAGAATGCAAGATTTTACTAAAACACCATTTTGCATGGGTCTTCAGTTGAAATAAAGAGTTTGAAATCTTGGATCTGTTCTTGCAGTCATACAATTCGTTGACTTGACTGTACACTCAGATTTAAAATATCGTTTATCTACCCACTTTCCGACCCATCTATATAATTCCAGATCATTATCTATACCAGCCCATTTTCCAGCCCATTCCAAAGATGTCATCTGGCACAAGGCCAAATGATAGTCACACCATAACTTGCACGTGTTACTTGCTTGTAGGTTGTTGAAGATGATGGTGCCCTTATAATATAGCGGAATGTGAAACCTGCACGTACTGCACTAAAAAAAAAAAACGCAGATAAAAAGCCCCCAAAATAAGTACACGTTCACATTGCAGGCCCCTGTGTAATTCGTGTATATTAGGTATAGCTTCTAGGAACAGTTGATGCAAACAGATTTCGGATATATTCGATTTAACTGAAGAGATTTTGTTTTCTCTGTCAGCATGTAGAAAGAAAGTTAATCATAAAACAAAATACTGGGTTATGAGATATGTTCATTTTTTGGAATCTGAACCGTTAACTAAAACTGACAGAAATCCGCCCGCAGACACGTGCTTTAATATCAGGGAACAAGCTCGCAAAAGTTTAAATGTAAAAAGTAATCAGCTGAGATAGGTGATACATATGACTACACACTAAAATTGTGTCCATTCCTTTTGTTTTCGAAATTTCATGCATTGTCTTAATAAGTAAAACTGAAAGAAAAGTGGAGAATGTGGTCTCTTCAAAGTATGTTTTTTCTCCATTGCCTGAAATATTAGCTCGGCTGGTAAACCCTTCTTGACTGGTTCGAGGTAAACCCTCCTTGACTGGTTCGAATTTTGACAGGTGCTCTGTATAAAAATATAAGGTAATTATATTTAAAACTTTATCCCCAAACACAAAAATGATAAAAGTGTATTATTTAAAGAGTTTATATATTATTCTTCACGGAAGATATTAAAAATCATTAAATAGTTATAAGAACTGTATCCAGTAAAAAAAAAAAAAAAAAATCTGGGTGCTTGCTTGGTTTGTTTGTTTGTATGGTAAATGGAGTTTTTATTTTACAAAAGGAAACCTTGCTGTGACTTCTTCCCCATGCAACATTTTGTTCTTAATATACAGTAGTTTAATTATACAGAAAGAAGGTATAATAGCAGAAGCTGTTGCCTTGTTATTTACCCATAGTATGCCAGATTATATTTGCTAGAAAAGCTAGCTCTCTCTCTCTCTCTCTCTCTCTCTCTCTCTCTCTCTCCATTCTCACGGCAAGAAATCTTTTCTAGTGTAATACGCACTTGTAACAGTCGGTATTAATATTGTAATACGCATATAGCATATACAGAGATAAGCTAGAGAGTTTATATATATATATATCGTGCATATATAGAGACTAAATATAGAGTATATGGAATAGATGCTGTGCTCAGGAAGTTCGTCACGACGGATAAAACTGTCCAGTGACTAGCATAGTCATAGGCATCTCGACGATCGTGCCTTTTGCATAAAATTAATCCGTATAAAACTCTCTTGATTACGTTGAGTGACTTGTGGTGTCTGCTCCACTTGTTCAAAACAAACTTTATTATTTTCTTTTGATTCGGGTTCAAGAAAACAAATCCGTCTTTGATCACCTGTGTCAATCTCATTCAAACGTCTCAGATCATTCCTTTTATATTTGGTGAGTAACTGTCTAGCGATTTCAATCCGAGTCAGGTTTTGATCTGCCGTCAACAAATGCGGAACCCATCTAGTATAAACCTTTTTGAGCTTCAAAGGATTCTTCAATAAAATAAAACTGCTGACCAATTAATGTCCGTAATAATAGAAATGTTTCACACTATATATGGAGCTTCTTCGTCAATTGCCCGCTTCACAATAGTCATTTCTCGCCCACCAATCACAGACAACGGTCTTCCAGAATATCGGTCATCTTCCATGGATTAGCAACCATCTTCAAAACGATGAAACCACTTTAAAACTGTAGGATGTGACAGATAATTGTATCCAGAACTTTATATGAGAAGGCCTTGATATCAGTCTGAGAGTTCCCTAAGGGTGCCCAGATTGCACAGTATATTCTTTGGGCTGTAGCAGAATTGTTCTCCTTCACTGTTACATCACAGTCATTTACCTACATCTGCAGATGTCCAGGCGTCTGTAAGTGCAGCTGCAGATCATTTTGTATTACGTTATTTTGTATATCGATCTCCATTAAATTTGTTGTCAGTTTCAAAGAAACAAAAAGGTTATAACGAAATATTCAGAAATTTTTAAATAGCCCTTGTACTTTTATGCAAACTCCCGGCGTTTTTATTCGTTTTTCGTTAAACACGCACACCTCTCATTCATTACATATCGCTGCTATGCAAATATTTGAAACCTCAATACTTCACCGTCGTAAATGTTGATTAAGTTTTCATTGATGACGACCTTTGACAATTTAACCAATCAATCTTCTACATGGATCATCATGTGACAGCGAGTTCCAGTTGTCTCTCTGTTTCTCTGTGTATCTTTAGTGATAGAATTAACGAGCTAACGACGAAAATAAACCAGTCAATGTTAACGATGAGGAGAATCAGAGGTGTCGGAAGGGTTTACTTACATAGTGACATGCAGTGAACCGGATGTATTACAAAATGCCAGGTTTCCAACAAAAGTAGGTCTGGGATTGTTAAGTTCAAACGTTATCCAGAAAATATGGGACTATTCTTGGAAATAAATGTGCTCTCTTTTCTACCAAGATGCATATTTTGTAAAACTCCATAGTATACAAACGAAAAAAGGCGTTTTATCTTGTGTCCCAATTTCATTGTTTTCTGTTGAGTCTTGTTATTATTATTATTATTATTATTATTATTATTATTATTCATCTTTATTCCCTCTTTTCAGAGATTAATAACATAGAAAAATAGTACAGACATGAGAATGACAAGGACAAGAGGTTCAATTATATAAATCACAAATTCGTACATATAATCATACAAATACACATAGAAATTACATATTCATACATAAATAAAAGGAATACCAAGATGCATATTTTGCAAAACTCCATAGTATACAACGAATAAATGACTTTTCTTCTAGTGTCCCAAATGTAATTGTTTTCTGTTGAGTAGATGGGACAGATTGGAATCTGAGAATTAAACTTGGTCTAATGCTGTTGGTGAGTGAAAATAGCGTTCCTTGTCTAGAACCGGTTTAATTCATTTCACCACTAAGTGCATATATATATTGTTACAATGCAGTGGTGAAACAAATTAAACCGGTTAATCCGGATATTGGGTCTCTCGTGCACTTTTCTTGCATGATTATGATTTTCTTTCCCACCATTTCCCTGAAAACCACTCCATTCTAATCAAGTCCCCTGTCTTTCAAACCAGTGTCATGCCTCCTACGATACAAACGCTTACAGTTATACGGTAATTAATGTTTGTATTAAAAAAAATCAGTATTTATATTACACACCCATGGTACTGCCTGGTTATACTATGGTTAAAAATTTTATTCCTGAAAAATATGTTGTAAGTGTATGTAAATAAAATTAAGAAAGCTAAAGCAATGCTTTTATCAGTAACGATTAGTGTGAGAGTAGATAAAAGGGCACTCAGGTTCTTTAATTGAGCCTACCGCATTCAAATTGTTTTTGACAAATAGCTTAAGTAATGATTTTATTGAATTCCGATCAGACCCTTGCCGCCGAGCACTTGACTGGTTACACGTTGTCTCGGATTAAATTATCAATTTTTCACACCTAATAAGAGGGGGAATTGGCATGCTTTCAAATAATCCAAGAAATGTCCAAAATGCTGTATTCATGGCAGACGTGTTGTAGACGACATCTAGACTATGAAGGGATTTAACGTGTCAGTGGTATTTGATAAGGCGTCTCGGCTAAGGGCTCAAAGGGGAGATGTCAAAAGAATGTAGATCAATGATTGGAGCCGCATTTACTCGATCAAAAACAATCCTTTGTACAGAATAGATTGGATATATTACTCTCATCGCTAAAAATTTCAGCTGATCAGGGTCTACGGGATAACCTTTATACGTATGACTCTTGCTATATACCTATATACAAGTAAGGAACTCTGATTGGCTATTGATTTTAGTGAAGATAAATTCGGACCAACCATAATCATATTAGAGTCTCATGGATATTCAAGTACTTATGACTGAATAACTGTATATGTTAAACGCTTTTGATTCCTTGCTAAATACATTTGTACTGTGGTTTCAAGATATAATTGTACTATACAAACAACGTACAGCATTATATAAATTGAAATTCGATATCTTCTTGTGCTGGAATTTAGAAGTTGCAATTATCAGGAAGACTCCCTTATTTAATAGCATTCTGGTAAATATAGTCCATAGCACGGTTAAATCAGAATCAGTATATGGCAAGTACAGATAATATTTGCTAACCGCTGGCTACCTTGTAGTTAACCTGGTATCCTGGTCTCCCATGATGCTTCGAAATTTGTGCGCGAAGCATCATGGGAGGCCAGGGGACCAGGCTACCTCGTTGTATCAAAGTGTACAACAGAAACTGACAATCTAAATAAGGACCTATGGGACTAACATGGAGTTATGGCTGCACAGTGAGTACACGAGGGCGGTACCCCACTGGAACATTCCACAATATCACATCAAGTAACACAGAGAAACTATAGATTTTGCTATATAATTCACTTATTCACAAATTGTTTCTCTTCAGTAGTTGTACCACATTCACGTCCTCGTCACTATGTCTTAAACCCAGTTTCCAGAACAATTCTTTTGAAAACTGAAAGTTCACATTCGTCGAGCATGCACGAAGTAAATGTACATTAAGTGCGCAAAGCGCATGTAGAATCAGGTGCATAGTCTTTAAAAAGTAAGGTGTGTGTAGGGGTAGGTGGGTTCTTCACTCTATCACGTTCGAATCCAGGAAAAGTAAAAATGTGTATAATTTAAATAATTTATTATTATTATTATTATTATTATTATTATTATAGGGCACTCCATTAGGCTTCGTTTGTTGTATTTTAGGGCTTTTTTCATATCTTTAAGAAAACTCCATGTTGTACTCTCGCAGTTTTGTATTAAAAAGAAAGATGACTATGGCGAGTAATAAGTGGTACACCCGATACAGATGATAAAAACAGCACTGCGTAGCCGACAAAGATAACCTAATTAAACCCATCAGCTGTTTACCAAAATATGAATAGGCATACTCCTCACAGTGGGTTACCTCTCATAGTTACAAAAATCGGAACATCTTCGGCCCTTTTCCCGTCAAATCGAGAGAGAAACCTCAACATTCGGACTATCTCGGCTATTTCTGCAAGACAAAACTATTCCTCTGATGTTCTAGGGGTAGTTGAAAAGTTCTAAGTATTTCGTTATAACATTTTTGTTGCTTTGAACCTGTAAATAAATTTAATGGCGATCAACAGACAAAATTACATTCCCAAAAATGATCTGCAGATGCACTACAGCACGCAGAACACCTGATATATATATATATATATATATATATATATATATATATATATATATATATATGTGTGTGTGTGTGTGTGTGTGTGTGTGTGTGTGTGTGTGTGTGTGTGACGTAACATATGTAAATGAAAGTAACGTATAACTGTTGCTGAAGGAGAAACAATTCTGCTACTGAGAAGAATGCATACTGTAAAATCAGGGCGCTCTTAAAGTAATCTCTCACTAATATTAAGGCCGACTTGAATAATACTTGGGGATGTAATTCTCGGCCATACCGTGCAATGTTGAGGTGGTTTCGCCATAAAAGAGGACCCAAGTTCTGGAAGACTGTTGTCTGAGATTTGTGAGCCTGACGTGCTTGTTGTGATGGAGGCAATTTTTGAAGATGCTCCAAATATAGTGAAATATATTTGAGAGAGAAACAGAGAGACAGTGAGAGAGGGAGAGACAGAGATAGATAGATAATATTGTCTTTCTGTGTAATCACAGTTTGAGAACAAGTTAATTTCCCCATTCTTGGAAAAGTACGAAAGTAACACTCGTACATAAAGCTTATCCAATAAGGATATAAATAACTATAGACCAATGTCAGTTCTTCCATCCCTTTCCAAATTACTAGATAAGCATGTGCACTGTTCTTTTATGAACTATCTCAACGATCACACTCTACTTCATGAAAATCAGCCTGGCTTTTGAAAATATTATTCTTGTGAAACTGCACCTATCTATATGACTGACAATTGGCTGAAAGCCTTAGATGAGGGAAAGTTAGTTGGTACTGTAATGATTGATTTCAAAAGGCTTCTTCTTGAAAAGTTAAAAATCTATTAATGTAGTTAAGATACTCTGAAGTGGTTCACATCCTACTTGAGCAATAGGTTTCAACAGGTAGCATTAAATGGACACCTATCTGAAACTAAATGATAAGTTGTGGAGTACCACAAAGTTCTGTCTTGGGGCCCTTGTTATTTGTTCCGCTCAGAAATGACCTACCCTTAAAAATAGGAGATGCAATCTCATCAACTGACACGTATGCTGAGGACACTACTTTGTTTGATGCTCAAAGCAACCGAGCAGAAGTTGAAAAAACTTCAAACTGCTCTCAACAGACTTCAAATATGGTGCAAGGAAAATCGTATGATCTCAATACAGACAAAACAAAAGTCTTGCTGATAACTACACGGCCGAAAAGAGCAAGATTGCAAACTGATATGCTGCATGATCTATATGATAACACTGATCTGAAAAAAAACATGTTTACTTAGAATTCTTGGAATATTTGTTGTCTCATCTACATTTGCAGTGGTCTCATCATGTAAATTATATTTCAAAGAAAATAAACTCTTATCTTTGGCTCATAAAGAAAATGAAGGCCTTCATTCCATGTTACATTTAACCGCATCTTGACTACTGCAATACATTTTGGGGGAACATTACTGCAACAAACAAGAGAAAAATTCCCAGACATCAGGAAGTGGGCACGTAAAATAATTCTTGATCAGCAAAAAGAAAATGTTCAACTGCAATGCTTAAGTTCAAAGCATTACAAATACATGAAAGAATATTTTTGAGAAAGGCCAAAATAATGTACAAGGTGTTTGCAAAATCTGCCCCGACTTACCTAAACACCAAGAGAATCTACTGGTACCCCAAATCTAAGATCATTAAATCTGAAAATTTCAAAGTACCGAAGCTAAAAAAAAGGAGCAATTCAAAAACAGCTTTCAGTTTCCAGGTGCACATGTTTGGAATAACATTGCACATGATATTAAATCAACTCCAAGCATCTCTTCCAGAAAAGGTGTATTAGATGAATGAAATCATAAAAAATGGTGTACTTATTAAAGTACATGTTACACCACCCACCTCCTGTTCTTTATTTTCATTTTTGCAACAGTGTAGCGTTTATGTGAATAGTTGTTTATATACTGTGTATTTGCTTGTGTGTCCATGTGTGTGTGTGTGTGTGTGTGTGTGTGTGTGTGTGTGTGTGTAGGAACATATAATAATTTGTTTGTATCTTATATGTACATAACAGAGGGCCTCAAGGTAAATTAGTTCTTCATTTGTAACTAATTGAGTCACCCTCTGAAAATAGTCTTTATTATTATTATTATTATTATTATTATTATTAATTCGTTATCTATTTTTAATACACTAAAGAATCATTTGAAGCTCAGAAAAGTTTGTGCAAGATCGGTCCCGCATTTGTTCATGGTTCATCAAAAACCGTCTCAGCTTGAAATTGCCAAAGAGTTACTCCCCAAATATGAAAAAGTCACCAGATACGTTTGAATGAGATTGCCGCAGGTGAAGAAACACGGATTTTAAGAGAAAATGATACAATTTTTGTAGAAGGAAACGAGCAAAGACCAAATATCGTTAGAGGTCATCGGACTGTCAAGATAGGTTTATTTTTTACCTATGTTTTTCTTCGATGTAAAAGATCCAGTTGTCCAGGTACCTGTTCCGATTTCGGCTAAGGGTAATTAACACTTCTATGTCTCTAAAGTGCCAGGTTATGGAACAATACCAAACCACCTGTCCTCACACCAGTACCCTAGGTACCCATCTACATGACAAAGCACGGCGCATAAATCCGCCATCTTGACCTATTTCACGAACGAGTCATCCAAGTTTTGCTGTTTTTCTCTACAGCCATCCAAGTTTTGCCACATCCTCCATGCAACCCTGATCTAGCTCCAGGTGATTTTAGCTGAATCTCGTTATCAAAGAGTAGCTGAGGAGCAGATAATTTGAAAGTGGTTGGAAGTTCAGTTTTCCAGTCTATGAACAAATAACAAAAGTGAAAACAAAATGGCATTTAATAATTGGATAATCAGGCTAAGAAAGTGTGCAGAGGTGCACGGGGAATACTTTGAGGATATGCACTGACATATTGTTTAGTAAGAAATGACCTTATTTTAGAACGCAATAATATGCAGAACTTTTTAAATATTCATCGTATGGCGGCACAGAAATTTACAGAAAAATCCTTTTGTTAGCAAGAAAGAAACCACTATCTATTCGGCCCACCTTGGCCTTTTCTGCGATCGGGTTGGCCATAGGATTACTCGAAAAAATTAGCTCGATGCAAATCATTATTTCGTTAAACGCTGAGGTAGTCCGAATGGCAGTTATCAGCATACATTTGAGGTATCATGCGTGGGATTGACATCAAGGTTGCGAATGAAACTTCATATGTAATAGCCACCATTATGAAATTATATTCAGGTCTACTTTTGTTCACATGTCACAATAAGAAGTCAGAAGGAGACAAAGTCACAATCGGAACACTTTTCGTCCTTTTCTTGGAGCAATCCGAAGGAATATAATTTCCACCCATAGAAGCCCTCTACAGCCATTTAAGGAGCACCAGTAACTCTAATGAAGAATAAGAGCATGCGCTGAGCGTGTTGAAGTAATTTGGCTGTCAAAATATGGGTACTACACCTCAATAAACAACTACTGCCTAAACCCAGCACAGTACTGCAACTCACTCGGAAGGAGCTGCTGACAGTCATCGACATGCACCTATTCGTTCAAAATGGCATCCGTGGAGGCGTTTCAATAGTGACCTGGTGTCATGCAAAAGCGAACGATCCAATGTGTCCAAACTACGACAATGCAAAGTCAAATGCTGGATAACCATTTTTGACGCCAGCAACCTCTAATGAGAGGTTCATGTTAGAGTGTCTACCAGCCGATGGTTTAAAGTGGGTTGACCCTCCCACACTCGAATCAACCTGCACTTGTACAGCAGACGCCCTCAAGGGCTACATCCTAGAAGTAGACATTGAATGACTATCCACTTTCTTCTAAGACCATGAGCGTTCTAGCGGATTTGCTTAGCGACTGTCATCATGTTTTAATGAGCAAATTTGGGATGGGTTAAATTCACTACAAACGCGTTGCTAGTCAACTGTATACAAAGAAGGAGCATCACGTGGTTCATTACTGAAACCTACAGCTACAGCGTGTTACGGTATGTACGTAATACAAATAATACTATCATACAGGTTAGATAATTTTTTAAAATTCCGTTCTGTTTGGTGTATATTTGTAATTCTCTGTAATTAATCCTATATACCCTGATTTCTTTCGTAGGAATCCAGAATAACTGTGTAGATCAGGGGTCTCAAACACGCGGCCCGCCAAGCCGTATCCTGTGGCCCGCAAAATGATTGGCGTCAGACGGTGTCATGAGAGAAAACTAAGGTGGTGCGGCCCTTGGGCCATAGAAAATTCCCTCATGCGGCCCTCAGGGTGGTTTGAGTTTGAGACTCCTGTCGTAGATAGATGAGAATTAATTACTAGGTCGCCATGCTACGTTGGAGTACATATAACACCGACTCAGTAGCATCATTTTGGGGTGATGTGTGCTTAGTCGTCATGGAATATGGGCTGGTACATGCAGGCAAGGCGATGGGTGCCGTTTACACGTGGACCTGGGTTCGCGAGTCTCCGTCCGTAGAGTACGAATATATATATATATATATATAGTTATATATATATATATATATATATATATATATATATATATATATATATATATATATATATAAGCTAGCAGTGTGGTAACATCTCTGCCCTTCTTGAATAGCTACTTGCCCTGGAGCAAGTAAGCCCAGGAGAAGTATCAATCACGCCAAAAAACTTGCGGGCCAGCACAGTGAGTCTTGACACTCGACTAGATGCTGACTGCTGACCCTGTGAAGCCCCAGTTTGCATAGGGTTTAAGGAAAAATAATTTCCTAGGATTTCCTCATTG
This sequence comes from Megalonaias nervosa, assembly GCA_016617855.1. Taxonomy (NCBI): domain Eukaryota; kingdom Metazoa; phylum Mollusca; class Bivalvia; order Unionida; family Unionidae; genus Megalonaias; species Megalonaias nervosa. Next base: position 11,989 of record JAECUM010077198.1, read on the forward strand.
GTTATACTGGCTATTTAATAAAGACCTTCAATATCTTAGGTGTTGTTAAAGAACTTTTAATTCCCTTTATTTAGGTGTATGATTGATGGGTCTCATTTGGGGTTCTAGAGTATGCGGCTTGGGCTCACATCAGATGTGCTCGCATACAAAAAACTGCTAGCTCCGCTTGGTCATTTTCAGTTCCTGGACTTCAGAGGTAAATTGTGAAAAAAGAGCCAACAACATTTTTTAATTTTCAGATCTTTTGTAATTCATTCCTTGCACTTTCAGAAGCTGATATGGCCTACTTTGGCGAAATTTGCTTTCCCTATTAGAATAACTGCTTAAGTTAGTGTGCCTTTCACTAATTCAGGTTAATATTTCAAGTACATGGGAGCAACCATTTTGGTCTACTGTGTGCTTAGATCATATACAGTTTCTACAAGTACAATATCCAAAGAAATGTCATCTACAGTACATCTAAGTGGCATAGACGCATGCCAACAGTCTCTCCATTCTGTATGCTGCACATGCAAACAACTTCACCTTACATACGTCATTCTTTCAAAAGTACATAATAACTGATGAGCACAACCTCAAGGAAAAAATGGCTTTGACGTCACAAATCTACACCCGGGTCTCCGCCAGCGGTACAATCTGATGATTCTCGCTCGAGAAAATGTACTTATCCATTACAATATACAAAATGGTGCATCAATCTTGCGCAATAGGAGTGTGTCCATAATAAAAATACAGACAATCGGAGGGTGTTCAGTTTTAATATTAATTGTATCTCTGATGAAGAGTCAACAATGCGTAGAAAAGGAAGTTCTTAACTACGCACGCAGATGCCATGTCAATGGACGATGTGCACGATGTTATCATCTGCAGCAGACATTATGAAAAGGAGGATTAAATAAATTTGCCTACGATTGTTCGGATATTCTCAATGAAATCGTGTGGCCACAAGCCAGTTCAACTCGGAGATTTATTGTCCGATGCCAGTCTTATTATAGGAATAAAAATGATTCTCCTCGAACTCCAGTCTCAATCCCTAACACGTAAAGCCAGCCAACAGATTTCAAATCGCCGGATAGCTTACAAACGAAAGTGACAAATCGTACTTTTTCTCAAGCTATTTGAGGGTCACATTTTTCCCCAAAAACATAAAGCGCTCAGAAGAGTAAACTGATCGGTCTCTGACATTAGTGATATTTTGCTTCAGCAACATCATTATCATCATGATGGCGATGATGATGATGATGATGATGATGATGATGATGATGATGATGATGATAGCAAAATCAAATTAAAATTATATCGATCTGACTACTCCGTCGACTCGTCCTTCAGTTCTCTCGCAACGTCGTGGTCAACTCTCCGCTGCATTGTTGACTTGTACCTCTGGAGGATACCCGTATGTAACGCGATGACGTCACGACTTCTTTTCCGACATGACCTGGTCTAACCGATCAATGACCTAAGCATCTTGAAGGACCCCAAAGTCGGCGAAGGCCTAATTTTCTGACTCGTAAAAGGGAGCATGAAAGCCAGGTTAGTGGATGGTAGACACATGTAAAAGCGCTAGCTCTGCCAAAATACTTGCTGCAGTTGCTGTTCCGAAAGGAATATTTATCGGCCCTTTTTAGAAAGGCTCTCGTTTTGCAAAGCAAATAGTAATCGTAACGAATAATAAGCTTGCGAGGAAATACTACAGTCCGTAAGGTTACTGGAAGGGTGTGGCAGCGGTCAAGAAGCTGTCTGACGACACGAAAGCCTCACAAGATGTTGCCAGAGCGCGGCTCTAAAAGCAGGGTGAATGTCGACCAGAATGTATGCCCTTACAGTGTCCACCAACAGTGGAGCATATTCGTGTTGTGAGCATCGAGTTCCACCCTGTGAGAGAGATGATTTTTCATGTGAATGCAATTAAGGAACTTTATGATAATATAGCACCATATATAATATTTGACATCTTGAAAGAAAGCAGCTCATTTAAGAAATTTTGATTCTCTATTTAAGGGATCTTATATTTTGGCATATATATTTTATTTTATACACGTTTTTGAGAATTTTAAGATCTTTCATCTTGTAAAACTTCATGTTTATCTTTATTTGGAAGGGTTTATCTTCCTAACGTGCTTTGTGCTATTATTTATGTTCACAATTTTAGAATTCTACTTTTAATCGGCACCATATAGTCTTTATTGTACCGGCCTGACATTAAATGCTAATACAGAATACAAATCAACAATAGTAATTTGTTCGTATTTTTCCTTCGCATGCTTAAAAACGACATCAGATGTGAATGGTGGCCATTTTCAACTGCTCTTAAACTCGTTGATTTGGTTTTGCATCATGCTTAATTTATTGACGTCACATCTCGATAAGTTTCATCGCTAATTACAACATAGCCAATAGTTACAGGCTATGGAATCGGAATGATTTATGCGGACTTATCATTGAAAAGTTACTTGAATAACGTTAATACATATATGTGTAGGCAATTTATCGATTGCTGAAATATCATCGAATGCTATTTTAGCACATATCTTACATTATGAGAATGCATTGTTCACATAGTTGGCCAAAAATTTGTCCACATTAATTTTACTAATTTTGACGTATCACAATCATTACTTTTGAGTCTCTTTCAGAGAGTCGCGCTATTCAACTCACGTAGGAAAGAGACATTAGTGTTCTGAATGTATTTGCAATTGCGTCACCGGCTTCAGCCGGTTAAGAACCTATCTGCATAGACGATTTACTGATAACAGGTTGGGAAAAATCAGTAAAGAAATGCGCCTCTTCTCCGATTAAGTGGATACATTTTGATTCTATCATTTACAAAGGTGTGACCTTGTAATGTGCATGACATCAAAAATTTCGTTCGACTAACTTACATCTAAATTGATCCAGCAACTTTGTTCCTGACTGGGATCAATTAGGTTTGTTTTTGTTTTGCTATCAATGTGTGCATTGACATGCTTTGTTTGCATTTTTAAATTTAAATTTAAGTCTAGCGCCGGACACTTTAGGGTGCCTCGCTTTCGTTCGCTGCGTTTCTTTTTTTTTTTTTTTTTTAAACCCAGCTTTAAGTTTGGTTTTTCTTTAAATAGAAATGAAAGCTGAGGCTGGCCGGGTTACCCAGACTATTGCGCCACTAAATTGCTCTCAAGTAACATAGGTAAACAACGCCGCTGCCTCCAGAGACTGTGTAACCTCTGGGTCAGCCTAGTTTTTAGTTGTTTCAGTGAAATTTTTATTGTTGAATTCTAGCGAATATAAGATAAAAGCTCCTGTGCTACAGTTTCCAGCTCAAGACCTTTTTTTTAAAAAAAAAAAAAGTTGCTATTACTTTTTGAAATTCCCCTGACAAAAGAAGGAAAAAAAAAAACAAGGGCAGACGTTCCTGACAAAATTGCAGATGATCAGCTTGTGATGGTAATGGTGTTTTGTGAAAAGCAATGCGTGCCACTTGGGGAGCAGTTTGTTCGCCAGTTGGAATATAAATAGTCGTTTACACCATAACACGTACACATACATGAAAGAAAGAGCACACGTAGCAGAGAGAGCATATGTCACAACTAATGCATACGTCATATCACGGACCAGTAGCAGGCAGAAAATCCCTTGCTAATGTACCGGTCCAAACATGGATGTGAAGCTGCAGTGGTTCAGTGGTTAAGGCGTTGAAAGTATGACCTGAAGGGTGTAGGATTACTGGCTCAATTGCCATATTGCTACCCATGTATAATAAAAACCGTGTAAAGCTTATGTTACGTGATCATAAACTGGAAAGTTGGAAATAAATGTAAATTTTATCAAATGTGGAACGTTTCTGATGAGTTGCCAAGGAATAGTTGACGAAAGCAAACACGCATATTAAACAGGGAAAACCAGTCTGAACTAAATTATCTGAGATGCCGAAATGGGGGAAAGGGCTCCAATTTATTTCAGGATTAAAACAACAGCCCCAAAGTAGCTTTTCTCCAGAGAAAAAAATGGCTAAAAGACGCTTTGTCCCATGGAGAATAACTATGTTGTTTGGGGCAGAAGTTTCAAGATAAGACTTTTGAAAACTCAGGTCGTAAAGTTTACAACATATAAAGTATATAAGAAAAGAATATGAATATAGTGGGTGATATCATTATATAATGCTTAACAGAGATAAAAAAAAAAAAAATTCAGATAAACACAATCTAAGAACCTGCAAATATTTTTCAAGAGTAGTATGTTACCTGTATTCATTGATTATATTTATAAACGTTAGTCCTTGAAGTGTACAAATTAGGTGTGAATAAGAATACAACAGAAGATGTTGATATATATCACATATTTCTTGCGGCTGGAAGAGTGTTGGCTACAATATCTTTCGTTACAGAAAACATTAGCAGATCTAGCAGTTTCAACAAAAACCCTAACATTTTCAGTTCCAAATTTAATTCAGCTTTTAGATATATGCTTGGGTATTGTGAAATAGATCCTTTCTAAATCCAAACTAGTTTTAAATAACCTGTAATTAATAACTTTATATATCGTGCTGATGTTAGCTGCCCAAGCATGTCGTAGCTTTACAGATTTTATTAACATTTGATTGACACAAAATTTTTATTTCTCCATAAGTACCTAAATCCAACATTATCTACTATAAAATTTACTTTTAGTATCCATTTATTGTAAGAGGAATTCTCACAATAATGTTTGTGTAAGAGAGAATACATATGATACGACATTCTTTTTCATGACCACTAACTAATCTAGTCCAATAGCAACTTTTAATATTGATGCTAAGGGGAACCGACCAAGTTCACTGTATACCATTTATAGTTTTTGGACTGTATACTTCTAAAGATAGAAACTTGAGTTTTTTTTCAACTATATCGGATCTTATAAATTCCCAGTCTGAAACAGGAAATGCTTTGTGTTTGTCAAGCTTATGTTACGTGATCATAAACTGGAAAGTTGGATATATATATATATATATATATATATATATATATATATATATATATATATATATATATATATATGCATGAAATATTATTCATATTTTCGTACAAATTCTATACTTTGATCACCCTTGCTGACAAACTCATACCTTATTTACAGTTGTACAAGTCCTACACTTTGATACTCTTGGTGATAGATGAAACATTGTTCATTTTGTGTTTAAATGCTAAACATTGATTATCCATGGTGATAGATCCATATATCTATCATAATTGTTCACAATGTCCGTACAAGTCCATTAGTGAAGTCATTAATGGACTTTATGCGCACGGGTTTGGTGTCAGATTCATTCATCGCTCAATGCATTATAAACAAACATTTAATTCAGGAAATTGCTTTCAGTGTCTTCGCTAAAATCTAACCCCAACTCCACTTCACCCTGTTACACAAATTTCATAAGCATATGTTTACATCAGTACAACGGTCAGATCGAACAGTTAAACATCAATGGGCAAATCTAAATTGTCTATACACTTTATAAATGAAGGTCACTTAAGAGTAGGTTTTTTTTTTTTTGTTTTTTTTTTTTTTTGTTTTTTTTTTTCCAGGGGAAGATGACTCGGGAAAATGTCTGCTCTAGAACGCCATCACTAGTTGTTACGTGCTTGCGCTACGTTGTTACATAAAATATCACACGAGCGCTTTGTTAGAAATGCATTCATGGAATAGACATGCTTTACCTTAGTGCCTGAAAACTGACCTAAACGCACTCTAAATAAGATGTGGGGGTAATAATACAAAATCACTCTTCCAATGTCAAGGTAGGACACACACACACACACACACACACACACACACACACACACACACACACACACACAGGCACAGAGCGGGAGGTGGTGCACATCACTTTCTTTCACTGTAACATTTCTTAATTTAATCAGTGGGAATCAGAATCATATGATAATAACGATTTATATTGACGGAATCATAAAAGCAAACGTTATCTTAGGTTAATTGCGTGCTTTTTTTAACTCAGATAATTAAACGAAGCCAGCTTTTTACACTAGTCAAGCTAAATTATATAATTCTGACATGTATGATGACTGGCCATGTACATCTACTTAAAAATAATACAGGTGTATGAAAACTAACTTTTGTACATAGTCAATTTTGTTCCTTCTCATATTAATTTCACCAATTCTTACCAACTGACATTTTAATTTTTGACCTAGATAAAGTGTACCACAGCTGTCTCTTCATATGAACCAGATAAAACCATTTTCACCTTAACGTAAACTTTAGAATTTGGGTAAAACGCTTCCTGTAAGGAGCAGACGCCAGTTACACTCTGCATTTTGCAAACTTCCGTCTAGCAACATATAAAAGACGTGCATATCAAGGTCACCTACTCTCACAGGAAGGGTTAAGTTCCTGTTTCTCTGTTGCTGAAAGTGTCTGTTTACACCATGGTTATTGTTTTAAGTTTCTATCTTGTGCAATGGTTATTGGTTTATTCAGTAAGTGATATGTTGTATGTCCGGACATATTTCCAGAAATTCAGATCCAAATCTATGCTTCAAATGCATTCCAATACAAACAATACACGAATTATTTTATTCGTACATAATTCATGTATATTCATCTGAACTCCCGTAGATATTTTTGTATTCTGCATTAAACACAACTAATTCCTGCCCCCCCCCCTCTCTCTCTCTCTCTCTCTCTCTCTCTCTCTCTGTTTTACCGGACTGAAATATACCGAGCAGTCATTGACTTTAACAATATTTCAATTCTAATCAATGCACAAGTAACTTTCAGTGTATCATGACAGGGTCTATTTATCATTACTTGCAGGTATTTTGTATAACTTATTAACTATTTCTTCATTAAAGAATTGAGACATGATTTCATGTTATATGTGTGTTGATGATCGAATTTTACTTCAAAAGCAGAACAAAGGAAAATAGCATGGAAGGAAGAAAAGAACATAAAAAGAAATAAGGCAGACTCATTAATTATGAATTTTTTAAATTCAAAAATGCTTATCAACATACTTTGCATGATTATATCCAGACCTTTTTACCATCAGTAAATATCACTGATTTATAATTTCTAATCGGGCCATTTGCAAACGGTGTCAAGGTAACTCAGCAGTGGAACGTCAGACTCCTAATACAAGAGTCACTGGTCCGATATCCGCCCATGTCATCCCGTGTCGGCTGTTTCAATGCGTCCTTGGGAAATGTATTTCTTAGGCATGATATCAAAACTATATGTCAACAATATATCTCAGCTTCAATGAGAATCAGGTTATGGACTTGTGAAATTTAGAAAACCTTTGATGACACGAAATATCGTTGAACAAATATTTAAAAAATTTTGACTGACCAGTGTGATTAATACATGCAATCTCGCCAATACGTAACATGATGAAAAGGAGCGGCGCGATTAATCTAATAATTGGTTGATCGAAAGGTTCTTGGACTGTGCGTGTAAAATGAAATTGAAACAAGCTACATAACACAAAATG
>JAECUM010077205.1:0-22224 GCA_016617855.1 Megalonaias nervosa
CTCGTGCTAGTTTTTGTATTTGTCCCTGCGACAAATCAATATCATGCAAAATATATTTCATTATGAATTATCAGATAAAATATTTTTAACACTACACGGAGCAACAGGAACCTTTCTCCGAAGGTCCATGTTACCTCAATATCAGGGGTAGATCCAACAACTCGTTCGCTGTGCTTACTAACATCAAAATGAAATATCTGGTAAAGAGATCGAAACTCTTCGACAGATATTGGAGATCCAGTATCAGGGTCCTGATATTTCTGCATCGCCTCCATCAGATGCATATAAGCTCGAGATACATTTCTATTAGCATTATTTCCGAAGCTGCATTCGATCGCTCGTTCAGGATATTGCTTAGAGTATGTTCTAACAAATATTCGCCTTACGTAAGCGTTATCAAAAATCGAGTTGTTTTGTGCTTGATTGTTACGTTTATTTTGTCACTGAAACACAACAAATATATGTCTTGGCAACTGTTCGTTAGGCGCTGTTGTTATTCACCATGTACTATCAGTCGAATTTGGTACAGCTATCTGATACACCTTATGCTGTTCGAAATATATTTTTCTGCTGTACGCGGCTAACATTGTCTCAGGTTCTGTTAGTTTTGAGATGGATATGACAATTCGTGGAATCCATAACGCCGATCATGAAATCACAAACTGGTAATCAGCAATACCAGCGGCTCTAATCAGACAATCGTTGTTATCAGCTCGGGCTAGTATAAGTGTATGTTTTATACCACGAAAAACTTTTTTGTAGTCCCTGCAAAATCCAAATATTGTACTTAATGGAAGCATCATTGCAATTTGATGTGATTGAGCTGTATTATTTCTTCGTTTAACAAAACCATCGTTGTAATCTCGAAGATTGATCACAGGAATAATACTCTGAGCTTTTGCTAACAACGCAGCTGTATCAGCTGAAGCGGCTGGTGGATCAAGTCCAATTGCATTACAAAGAGCTGTCAGAGCATTTTTCACATTTGCTATTGCATTATCAACTGCTGCAATCGTTCCATATTGATTATGAGGCCTCAATAAAAAGTTGTTTATGTTAGTGCGAGTCCTGTTATCATTAACATCAGCAACTGGTGATTCACCAATTTGAATCAGATCAGATCAGCAGTATTTCCTAACGATGTATCTTTGATCCACATCATATTTGTCGCAACAGATCTCGAGTAATCATCGCTGAACGATACAATGTTAAGAATAATACTTGATATTACTAATAATGATCCTATTATGTATTGTCTACCAAGATCAATAAACAATTTGTTTTTTAGTTTATTCTTGCTCGTAACATGTTGTAGTTCGGAACAATCTCGAAATTATCAGATGATATACCACTACTTCCAGTAGTTATAAGATACTTTATTGTTTTACTGATACCTGTGTCGATGACGCCATTGGTTTTCATGCCGAAAGTAAAGTCGTCGTTGACGTTAGTTTTGACATTAGCCATAGAGTGCCAAGCAGTAGCTGATACTAATCCGATCTCATATTACTTTGGGGACCTAGGATCAAGTTCAACAACAGGATTATAAAAGAGGAAAAGTTTGTGCTGTTCGATGTTGTCTGATATGAGTCGAGTAACAGTGTCATCGACGACATTTTTATTTGTTATTCGCAGATAAAAACATAATAACTGATTTGCGATAGCTGTGTAAGACATAATACTGGTCCGTCATTAAAGTTTCGTTTGATCGTAGATGATCAAGTATATCAACTATTTCGTTGTCGATTTCTGAGCTCGTGCTTCCAGCTTCCTTCGATGAGATTAGCAACATCAATCAATCAATGATATCAGCGACTGAGTTAAAAGTTTTTAATTCTTCACCTGATGTTTCTTCAACAGTATAGTTTTCAGAATCTGATTTAAATTGTTTATCATATTATATACTCTGCTGCTCGTCTTTTTTCATTTTATTTAATTCCTCATCTTCTATTTCTTTCGTCATTGTTTGAAATTGGTTTACAGCTGTAAAACCTTTTTCAGATCTTAAAACTCTATCAAAAACTTCCAAAGATATCTTGGCAATAACACCGTGTCGTACTATCTTATAATATTTTTCAGCATCATTAATTTCCGTTGCGTAATCCAAATCATTTCTAGCCTCATCTGCTTTTTGTATTATATTATTCAAATTTTCTGGAAAAGAATCTTCTTTACCTTGGGCCCATGATCTTATTCTTCGAGTGTTTTCAAATTTGACATCTTTTGTTAGACTCGAAGGCAGAATATTCTAAAAAGTCATTTTTTCTGCAAAGTGTTTTTATAATTGTCTATTATTTTCTTCCTTGTTTACTTCCTCAAGGATCTTTTGTTTTTCTCGTTGTTCTCTCATCTGATTATTAATTAACAAATTTTTTCTTTCATTTTTTGTAAAACCTCAGCTTGTCGTGCATCAGAATCACCTATTCGCTCAACAATATCCTCTGCAATTTTCTTTTATCCTTCTTCGAGTAGTCCTAGCAAACCTTTTTCTTTTAGTTTTTCTAGATATTCTGGTGATACTTTATTAACACCAGGTTGTTTGCCAAGTACAGACTCGGTGATAGGCATAAAGAGTTTAGCAGTTTCTTCTGCGGTTTGTTGTTGTAAAGCACGTTCTTGTTCAACTTTTTTCTTAAAAACAGTTCTTGTGGCCACATATTTCTTTAGAAGATTTATCAGCGCCTTGCCCATGATTATGAATAACACATTGATTTCATACTTCTTTGCAGTCTAAGGACCTGTCAATTCCGCGTCGAAACATGTGCTTGGTATCTCTGGCAAGTTTATTAAATAAGAAAAAAATTACTAAGATTTCCATGAGCGGCGTCATGATACAGCTCAACAAATTTGTCCCTGCCATCATCACCGCATTGCTCTCATGATATGTTTTGCACGTCAATATTGTCCAGTCCTTTAAACAATATAAAATAGCCCGTATTTCTTCTGATAAAACGATCGACGTTATAAAAACCCTGGGCAAGATAAATTGCATTACATCTTCGATTTCTCGACAATGAAAAGGTAGATTTAATCTTGTCCATTTCAGCATTACTCAACGGAATATCATCAAATACAATAATCTTATGTTCGTCCGAGTCTAGCTCGGCAACAGGAACAAGATCTTCATGCGTTCGTTTAACAAATATATCTTCATCAACACCAAGTTCATTTTTTAGTTTTTCGTTGTACTCGTTCAGCAACTCATATTTGTCCTGCTGAGGATTGATCGTGTAGATATACACCCGATCGTAGTTGAATATGTCGTTGAGCAGCAAGTTCATTAACAAGTTTGTTTTGCCAGATCCAGTACGTCCAACTATCAGGTAATGACAATCTGGTAACTCAAAATTGTGTTTATTTTTTATCACTCGATCTGAGTCAAAGTTTATTATGCTCATCATATAACATGTGCACAAAAATTTTATCCTGATAACTTTATCAGCAGCATACAATAAACATGAGTTCCTACACACAATTTGGTAAGTGGTTCATCCGGTGAAACAACAGCAACAACAACAGATGTTGATCGAACAAATTATCTCAAGAAATCCGGTGACATAATGACTGGCGACCATATCATGTTAGGACAACGAGTGTTAGATCTAGAAACAACATATCCTCCTGTCAACGTCAATAATACACAAGCGGTAAGCTATAATCAACTAACCACAGATGTATCTGTAAACCTTTCACTTGCCGGTGGAACAATGACCGGCAACATCAAGATAACAAATATCAGCACATCATATCCGTTAAACAACGCTGATATCACACAAGCGTTAAGTTATAATCAGCTAACAACAGCAGTATCTGATAAACTTCCACTCGCAGGTGGGATAACGACCGGCAATATAAATATGACAGGTAAGAAAATGATAAACCTGGTGAGAACTTATCCACCATCTAATAAAAATCTTTCTCAAGTGGTGAGTATCAACCAACTTAAAACGATAGCAAATTTAAAAAGAAATAAATCTGCTGATGTTGTACCAGGTACTATTTTATTTATCAACGGTGGTAAGATAGCTGGCCTAGCAACAGACTTTCCTCCGAGTGAAGAATCAGATGCAGTATCTTATGATCAGCTGAAAGGATCATTGAAGGCGTACTTAAAACTTGCCTGAGGAGCAATGACAGGATCAACTGACATGGGTGGTAAAGTGGTATACAACACTCAGCTTGACAATACTCCCTTGTCCAATGACAGCTGGGTAGCAAACATAAAATTTGTCAGACAAAATTTTGCTATAAAATCCGGCATCACAATGACAGGTAATCTTGACATGGAGTCAACAAGATAATATCAACTGCATTTCCAACAACAACATCTGATCTGACAAACAAGAACTTCGTCGATGATATGATCACTGGTTATACCTCAATACGAGTAGCAAAATCCGGCGATACAATGAAAGGCACGCTAAACATGGGATCAAATAAAATAACAACAACATATTACCCAGTATCTCCATTTGATCTCACAAATAAATCTTAAGTCGACGTGGCAGCAAATAATAAAGTTGCTGTTTCAAGTACATCAGATGATGCTCTTTACGTTAAGCAAACCTGAGGTACAATCACAGGAGCTATCGACATGGTGTCAAATAAAATAACATCAACATACGTTCATGTTGCCGCATCTGATCTTGTAAGTAAGCTGTACGTAGATAGTGTTGTTGTTGGCAGCACAATACGAGCTCGCAATAACGTCGGATATATTCCAGATCTTGTTGATTCGACAGATAATCGTTGGGGTTTTACAGCGACAGCGTCAATAAAATACCTTGAGAATAATCCAAATAATGTTTTTTCGTTTAACAGCGCTATATCAGGAGGTCTCGGGTGGACAACATATGGAAAAAGAAGCAATTTTTGGATAAAAATACAGTCTCCAAAAGCTGTTGCAATTTGGAAGTTTCATTTACGAGGACGATTAAATGCTGGTGTCGGCCGCACATAGAACTGAAGATTAGAGAGCTCGACAGATAATACCACATGGACAACTCTATACAGTGCAACGGGTGTTCATATCTCAACGAGTCAACAGTTTACTATCGCTGATGCTAACACGGTTAACAAGTGCATTTACTTTCGGATATATGATGCCAACGCAGAAAGTCCTTACCCGGGTCTGACAATGTTTCAGCTGTACACGATTGATGATTTAGTATAGATATCGTTTATAATGTCTGTTGATCCTCCGTCTATCAGAGTCGCAAAAGAGTTTAACAACACCACATTTGATCCTGAAACAAAAATAGAAATAGCTGACGTTGATCAGCTAGACCCCAAAAGCGCTAGAAAAGCTCAAGCAGTTAATGAAATCGCTTGAATGAAAAGTTTAACACTCGAATCATCTGATCTACAAGAAAACGAAGACAATTTTGTTAGAGTTGCTGCAATGCGAGGTCCACAACTAAAAAAAACAGCTATACGAGAATTTGATATTATTAGCAAGTACTGTCATCCAAACGATTGCGAGGAACAGCAATTACGAGTAGAGTCGCTGTTGACAAATACACTGCTTGAGATTAACAAGGAAAATTGTACGACAATCAACAGATCTAATCTCGTAAAAGCAAAATCTCACGTTCATGATGAACTTGACGAACTAGCAGAACTAAAAAAATTGACTCAAAAAAAAAATCGCAGGATAAGGGATAGTTTTGCTAAACGTAGATTATTTCGTGGGCTAGGTATGGACTGTCCTGATATAAAAATATTATTCGAGGTAGCAGATAATCATGATGACGCCAGTCCATTTGCGACAGGATATCTGATATTAGTAGATTCTCTGACAAACAGCGACTATTAAAAAAATATTCTTCTGAACAAATAAATACGGCGCTGACAACAGTAAATACAATCGAGTCAAAGATCGAGTCTTACAGCGATGCTGAACGAGATCTATTTTATTAAACAATCGATGACATAACAAGTATTGGTAATACTATTAAACCTGTTGATTATGATATATTTGATCGTGATCTTGACAAAAACATTTCATTAAAAGACTATAAAAAGGAAGCTGGAAAGCTGCTGACAGAACCAAAATATAAAAATATAAAAAGATTTGATTGTTTGGTATCTAAACTTGCCCGTTGATAACATCAACTTGGACAATAAACATGGAATTTTGTCTTTTGCAACAGCATATGCAATAATTGCACAACATATGGTACGTAATAATATTAAATATAAAAACCTAATAGAAGTATTAGATTATATTGATTATATAAAAGATCTTTACCAAAATAACATGAATGATGTCACCGAAATACCAACGATTTTTGATCCTCCACTTAATGTTATCCATATAAAATTTTTTGATGATGTTAGGTATAGAGATACATCATCTGAGGTGTATTATGAATATAAACATTTTCTTGCTGATCCTGTTGATAGTAAATTTAGCGATCTGGTTAATAAAGCTGTTGCTGAGAAAACGTTTACTTTTGAGCGTTTTGTTAACAAAGTTTTACAATGAGTAAAAAAAATGTGATTGACTTCAACCACATATCATCCAGTCTTTCAGACAACGACAGCAACGAGCTGATCAAATATTACAGGTACTATCATAAAAAATACTTTATTGTATCAGACGTGCCAGAAAATATTACAGCAGAATCATAAGCGTGTTACACTATATCCCGATTATGTTAACAACAGCAGGAATATCATTAGCAGGAAGAACAGCAAATCCATTTTTGCTGATAGTATCAGGAGCAGGTATTGCATTATCAGCGATCAACAAAAAATAGAGCCAAAATATGAAAGCAAGAACGCGCTTGTAAGAGAGCAATGGAGACTTACAATAAAATATTGAATCAACTTTGAGCTTATCTCAGAGGCGAAAAGTTTATAATGTTAGATCTGATACAGAACTACGAGTAAAAGACGATTTACTTGTTGATATGATACCAAATAGAGCTTTGAAACATGAGAAACAATATTCGGTAAGTTTTGTGTGAAATATGAAATACAATGGAAGATATTGCAGTGGAAGATACCACGTTAAAGACAAAGAGAATTCTCTTTCAGGGTAAGCATATGACGATTATATTTAACAACGAGAAGTATAGCACGTACTTCAAAAATAGAAACAAGATAAAGTTGTATCTGGTTTGCAATGATTATTCAGAGTATTTTGATAAACTTGCTATGATCACAAAAGAGCTCGTTGAAACTATTGACAATCTTTATATTCCAATATCGCAAAACAAGTACACAAAAATTACAGTAGATGATGAGCTAAAAAATGTTACGTTAATAAGACAATAGCGTCTCATGGAAACTTTATCAAAATTTTAGAACCTGATTCATTTATCAGCTGTAAAATAAATATGTACTTGTTCTGTCATGATGATGAGAGTTATATTATTGCAAAAGCTGAAACGATAAAAATATCTCGAGAAGTCTCTAGCAATTTCGTGTGAAATATCAGATATAAATATCGCCAACAATTACATAGTAAACTTTTGTGTGAAATATATTAGTAGTCTTATATAAGGAGTGTTTCTGGATCAAACCCCTATTTCGTTTGACGACGGCGACGATTCAGTGGCGTGTCCTCGACGGGTAAACGATTATGAAATAGACGCTGTTGCCTCAACGAAGTTGTTTAGTAGCTATTTAGACTAACTTGAGGGGGCCATTGGTGGTGGTGGTGGGGGGGAAATTATGTTGTCGTCCAATACAAAATAAGGTTGTTTTTGCCAGAAACCCCCTTATATAAGATTACTTCATATAGCTGCAATCGGAATGGAAGCGTTTGGGTATTTTCTCACCAGCATCTACCTTCTAATGAATATCCATTTGATCTTACATGGATCTCTAGCGTTGGATACGTATGTCCAGTCCAGTGCCAGATTACCAAATAGGCAGAGTAGGCACCGGCCTAGGGGCCCAGCGACAACGGATCAAAATAATATTGAATTGATTTGATCTTGACGTATTATGAGATAATTTGCGAGGGGAGCCCCGAGATTTCGACTGCCTAGAGGCCTCCACAGGGTTTAATCCAACACTGGTCCAATCCATATTTCCATATCACACACCGAGACTAAAACCACTGAGGTGTGTTCATTTGCATCCATACGTCGATGCATCGAATGTAACTTT
The DNA here is from genome assembly GCA_016617855.1 of Megalonaias nervosa. NCBI lineage: Eukaryota > Metazoa > Mollusca > Bivalvia > Unionida > Unionidae > Megalonaias > Megalonaias nervosa. The sequence goes on from JAECUM010077205.1 coordinate 8,122, forward strand.
CACAAATTTCAATTTGTTTTGAATTCATATTTCACAATTAATAACTGAAATATTTTGGAAAGGTAAAAGGGGATCTGTAATAAATCCCAAAGCCGCATTAATGTCGAGAGGAAGAACAAGTTTGACTTGGCATATGAATACGTATAGGTTTCACGGCCTGGACCAGGGGTCTCAAACAAGCTGCCCGTGGGGCGTATGCGACCTATGGAGCTATTTCCTGCGGCCGGCAACGACACCCGGAAATTGTAAAATAATAAATAATGCAGTTTGTTTTTCTTCGGTGCTGCGGCCCTCTGGCAATGTTCTAGTCCTCATGTGACCCTCGTGGTGATTTGAGTTTGAGACCCATGGCCTTGACGTACCCCAACACAAAATCAAACTGGTTCTTTCCGCAGACAACTAACAAAACACACATGCAGGTCTTGTCCTCTATCTATAATTTTCTAATATAGTTATTTTGGTGGTTTTTTTTACTTTGATATTGATGTCGTTGACAACTTCCACGACTAGGATGATGCTTTATACCTCATACATTAAAAAATAACATGCATTTAAAGTGTTGGTATAAAGCAATTTGATATACCAATACTATTGGTATATCAAATTGTGATCCGCCCATGGCGCAATAATACGCATATATAAACATTCTCGCGAGCGTCTGCAGTTGATTCTAGATCAACGATCAGTTTCCACCAATTAGTCACTAGTAACGTATGACAAATAATGAAGAAAAGTATTAGTAATCCCCGTTTTCTAAATTAATTTAATATGGTACACATTTTCATCACAATCCTTTCTGCTTTCTGTTCTCCCCTCCCCTCTCAAGCATAACGGACAAACTGCGCAGAAATGTGGAATGAGAGAGAAAAGGAATTTGGGCTGGATTAAAACCTTGAAATAGAAATTACACCAAGTAACTTACAAGAATATGGTTCGTCGTAACGACACGTGTGCACTTTCCTTGGTATTTATGAACAGTGTTTATCAATGATACAATGTTGCAAACCAGTAAATTCCTCGGTTACGTGGTTCACATACTGTGATATATTTAATGTTATGTTTGTTTGTTGTTTTTTTTGTTTTTTCTTAAACATACCATAATGTTCTAAAAAATCTGTTATTATTATTTAAATATGAAAATGTCCAAAGCTCTCTCTCTCTCTCTCTCTCTCTCTCTCTCTCTCTCTCTCTCTCTCTCTCTCTTTCTCTCTCTCTCTCTTGACCATCGTAGCAGGATACGGGCTAAAATCTATGAAATGGCGAACGTAGAGGATTTTCCGACAATATCTCTGGACTTATGAATGATGGTAAAAGTTAAGTCAAACCGACCAAAGGATGAGAGACAGACAGACAGACAGACAGACAGAGACAGAGTTTTAAAGTCAAACCGACGAGAGAGAGAGAGAGAGAGAGAGAGAGAGAGTTTGTGGGTCGGTTGTACTGTTGCTAAAGCAGAATAATGACTTAGATCAACTGTAAATATATTAAAATATTTTAATTACCTCTTGTTGGTTCGTCAGTTGGCTTAGTTTCTATTCCACATTAATTTCCATGCGCCTGAAGGTGAATGGCATTGCGTTCATTTGAATGGTGTAGCTATCCAAGTGTTGCTACTGCTCTACTTGTATTATTAAAACCATCTTTCATGTCTAAATCATAAGTGTGTATTATATTTATTTAATCAATGTGGAGAAAAATAGAAACCGAGAAAAGAAAACAATTAACTTATCAATATGCAGAGGTGATTGTAAATAGCCACTACGGCAGAGAACTACATTTTGTAGCGGACACACTCGGGGATGTGAGGACTTCATTCACTAGGTCAATACACGGCTATATATAAAGAATACAAATCATATGGCGAATAACATTCCTTTCAAGTTCACTGGATCCAGCAAGGGATCATGTTGGTCAGCGATTGATTAAGATAACTGTAATAAACTGTTGATAACAAAGAAAGCTTCCTCAAGCATTATGTACAGTTCATAAAGACGATGAAAAAGCGCAGGTGTTTTCCGAACCTGGACCTTATTTACTCAATATAGGTCTGAAAAGTTAAGTTTGGACTTTGGAGATTTGATTGGCCAAGCTTATGTCAGGTATAAATTTCAACCAATCATATCACAGGATTCGAAGCTAAAGTGTAGGTCCAAATTTAAGTTCTTTTGGTGAAATACATTCATGGAATGGGTAGGTATGATAGACAGTCTGAACGTAACAAGAATATAGTTTATAATTCTTCCAAAAATTGAAGTCCTGGAAATATCAAGATAGGCTTTCATGTTTGGTTTACACGTGAAAATGTTGCTTGGATTTTACTCAGGTATAATAAATCCAGTGTCATGCGTTTTACTTTGAATTTTTATATGCAGTGGCGTAGCTAGAAATTCGCCCCACCCCACCACCACCCTTAATTCTGTAGCAACTTTCCAATATAAAAGATGTTGTTTGATATGAATTGTCAGCCTCCACTAGTTCCCCCTGGAGATGTTGCAGGGGATGTTTGGGCAGTTGCGACTCCAATATACAGCGGCTTTTCTGGTGCCTTCAGTGCTAGAAATAACTCCTTTGCTCTCGGTGAGACAAAGAGAAATGTGAAGAACGAAGTAAAATTAATTGTCTGTTCATACTGGATAAACAATTATCTTTAATAGGGAACAAGATATCTTATTCGCGGTCTGAAATTTTTGCTTAGCGATATTTGCCTTTTTGTATGTTGTGCAAGTCAAATTAGCAAGTTGTTCGTTAATTTACTCTTGGTTGAACCATATTCGTTTTGTTTTCTCTCTTTTATATTGAATGGTGTGGAGATTATAACGTTTCTCTCCTTCATATTGAATGGTGCGGAGATCATAACTTTTCTCTCCTTTATATTAAATGGCGTGGAGATTATAACTTTGAGATTGAATTTGAGCTTTAGATTGAGTGTGAACCAGTCTCAAAGGACGTTACAGCTGAAATAGTCTCAGACACGCGCTAAGAAATGTATTATCGATACTGCATGAGCCATTAGGTTTTTAATTATTTCGTGATATTAAATTTCCAGTTGAAAACACCTTTAAGGGGCATGTCCATTAGTTTCGCGTCCTCTTTATTCTTTAATTGGGACAGCTTCCTAATCAAAGAAGAAGGTCACTTTTTGAATTCGTCGCTTCCTTTGCGTCATGCTCGAGATGAAAAGTTTACAGAGTTGAAATGAAATTCAAATCAAAATAGAAAACAAAATAAATTAAAACAAATCAAAATATCCAGATTGTGGGTGAACTATATGCATTCTTCTTTAATATGTTTTGCGCCCTGATCTGTCTCTCCATCCATATGCATAAAGAACACTTTGTTCTACTTTTAAGTGATGCATGTTTGATATTTAGATTGGATCAATGTAGCACAATACAGCGACATCTTCGATAGTCACACACATTTCTTTTTTATTTGAATAGTGTACGCAAACTGGTGACGAAATGCACTCTACACATTGTCAAGATGAGTACTCTGCAGCTCTGACTTGGTGAAAAGAAATGAAAAGGTGAATAAATCAACTGATTGTCTTAAGAAGAAACTGACCGTTTTCATCCGATTCATTATTTGTGACCTGTGGTCCCTTGAGCTACAGCTGCTGAAACTGACCACATGGCCAGACTCTACATAGAGCTGGTCATTATTTTATGTGCAATTTGCTTTAAATACTAGATTATATCTCCACTTCCCAGGTCATTCGATAGCCATTATTAGTGACCAGTGGTCACTTGAGCTGCAGCTGCTGATATCGGCCATATGTCCAGACGCTACGTCTATTTTTATATGCAACTTTTTTTTTAATACTTGTTTATGTCTCTCCCCCGTCCGTCTCGCATTTACAATTTTAATGGGTAATTTATTCTGGGTCCTCCAAGGGAGATGTACAAATGGGAAATATTAAATGGAACGGAGTAAATATGTTGGAGAATGTTCGAGGAGATGCATGCCAGATTATTGCTATTATTGTACAATTTAAGACAGATTAAATGTTATAATTTCTTCTTTCCACATTGTCATTCATCGATGAAAGATATATCACAACGGCAACACATTGTATTATTAATTCTCTAATATACAATTGTAATATTTGAAACATCTGTCATCCACCAATCCTTTGTAATTCACACATATACATGTTTATATTGAACTTAAGTTATTAAAGTATTAGAAAATAGCAAAACTAATGTATTATAAATAGAACAAAATCTCCTGGAGTGTTGATAGCCAGTTGACTGTTTAACTGAATGTTACATCATTCTTGCTTCATTCCTATTAAACGTTTCCTTTTGGGTAGATATTTAAGACAATATTAATGCCTAAAGGTGTCATATCCTAATCAAACATGCCTCTAAATGGCAAAAGTGTCATATCCTAATCAAACATGCCTCTGAATGGCAAAGGTGTCATCATATCCTAATCAAACATGCCTCTAAATGGCAAAGGTGTCATATCCTAATCAAACATGCCTCTAAATGGCAAAAGTGTCATATCCTAATCAAACATGCCTCTGAATGGCAAAGGTGTCATCATATCCTAATCAAACATGCCTCTAAATGGCAAAGGTGTCATATCCTAATCAAACAGGCCTCTAAATGGCAAAGGGGTCATATCCTAATCAAACATGCCTCTAAATGGCAAACTCACTTAGTTATGTCCACATGAATACCGTAGACATCTTTCTCTAAATTATGAAATAAGATTTTTCTTCTGTCTTCAAACTTAGAACAAAATGTTTTGCATCTACATTGTTTACACAGAATGGGCAATAGCCATTATGATAATTATGTTATAACAGGTGGTAGGTAACGGCCAGTTTCATACGCGCACTTCATACATGTATTCAGTGGATACTATATCGTCTGGTATTCAGTTAATCTATCGATAATGTCTATTTGATGTATGGTTGAGTACGTAATTTTTGTTACATATAATCCTGTTTGCAACTTACATTCATATATATATATATATATATCTTTCATTTAGAAAAGTGCGAGTTAAATTACAAAAATTTACTCTGATCTACGTACTCAACCATATTTGAGCTGAAACAGAAAATCAACTATTCAAAGAGAATATTTTATAGTAAAGTGAAGGTCATTAAAGTTCAGCAATGAAGTCGTTCCATGCAAGCTGTAAAGAGTGCAAGGTCACTGCAATTTTTCATCGAAATGTAATGTGCTTGTATGAAAAAGCAATTTTTGTCGTATTCTTGTTGTACAAAACATGCAGTTTTGCAGCACTTTCTTTATATAACTAAGGCAAGAAATCGTACGATATACAAATTACCATACGACCATCTATATTACGACATTTTCTCTGGTCTACATTTTATATTGAAGGGTATACACAGATTTATTAGAGAACAATGATTTCCTGTGTTTAACAGAACCAACACATGTCATTAATCATATTAACCAGTAAATTGATCAACAATACTGATGTGACCACAAATAGCAAGAAAAAGAACCGTAGAAAATTTAAGGAGGAACACTGTGGAAATGTTGAATGGTTTTACTTTGTGAAAAATCGATATGTTTACATAGTTAAGTATCCCAACAACCGAAAATCACTTAACAATGTACATAGATCGGTTTGCATTTACTTATATTACTTTTACTTGAACATGCATCTCAAAATAAAGGTATTTACATAGAAAAATATAGGGTTAAAAATCACCCAACACAATTCATTGACGTTATCGTTCTTTTCCCCATAGGAAAATTATTTGTATTATTAATACAATAAATAATTTTAATTTTCGTTATTTAATAAGAAACAAAAATCTCAGCCATGTCATTTTACGTCCAATCCCCCAAAAGTTTATAGCACTTGGATACACATCGGTCAAAAGTGATGTCATATTAATAAAGTCCACCGGAGGATTATTCAATGTGACCATGACACACCACTATTAGGCATCTATCATTACATCTCAAGTAGCATAATAATAGCGGTTTCATATTTTTGTACTGATCTAGGTTGTTGTTGTTGTTGTTGTTGTTGTTGTAGGGTTTAACGCCATTTTTCAGCACAAGATAGGCTATACATGGCGACCAGTCTAAGTGGTGGAGGAAGAACCCGGGAAAACCCAGGAAAGAACCACCGACCCACGAGAAGCTACTGGCAAGCTTTCTCCCATACCCACATTGGCCGAACCTGAGACTCGAACCCATGCAGACAGTGGTGAGATGGCAATGATCCATAATGGTGAGCGCTTTAGACCACTCGGCCACTCGGGGCCCCACTGATCTAGGTTAGAGCGTTCTACCCCTCCATGACTTTATCCTCATACCACGCGCACATGCCCACGCTCGAACGTGACCGACGCGTGCCCCTACAAGAGGAAGATTTTGTGGAATAGAAGACTTCAACCTAGACCAGTAACCAACAAAACCGATGTTACCTTACTACTACGTATACGGTCCACAAAGTCCACTATTCACGACCATGAAAATTACATACATGAATTATGTCAGTGCTCGTGTGGGCATAATCTTTCGACATGATTGTGGCATCTTGAACATAAGTGTAGCTTTCAGTACAGACCGATCAATATTTGCACATAGACTCTGTGTTATTTCTAAGCATATTGTGACTGGCTCTTGTATAAGGATATATTAAATTCTGCTTTTCGCGAGTCACTCAAAGGACAAATAGACTTAATCAAGAAATGTATAATTCTGGAGTCCCAGTATCTCAAAAGCGAAATAATATATTTCATGTCCTTATACAGTATCAGGCAACAATGTGAAAGCTACTCAAATTATTGTCTGGTAAAAGTGTTAGCAAGTATCTGAGAGACCTAAATAGTATTATTCCAAGACTATGCATGCTTTCCATTACATTGGCCCGCATGATGATATGTATATAATAAACCATGGAATAGTAATTCAAAATGGCTTAGTTTTCACATAAGTCCAATATAGAAAGGATGCGAGGTCATTTTTTTCCATCAACCTTTTAACTTCAACTATCAGTTTTTTCATTTACATGCTAAATCTGTGCGGTGGCCATTTAGTAAACGCCTTATACTGCTGACCAGAATATTACCAGTTTGACTCCCACCCGCGGAAACTAATATATTTTCTTAATAATTGAGAGATATCGATGCATGAGTTGGTTAAATATGAAAAATAAAAGTGAATCTGATGATTTAACATGTATGTCAATTACAAGTACGACGCACTCATAATTATTTCAGACATATATGGTTTGAAAAACCTCTGGACCTTCCAGTATGTCGTTTGGCACGCTAGGGACTCATCTGGGGTTGCATTCGAACCGGTGTAATATGGACTATACACATAGCATGACCGCACAAAACTTCATGTGTAATAGCTTACATTCGGTAGCCAGCCTATACTCTCAAAGATACCGATCACAAGCACAACCTAAGCGAGGATGTTTCCGTTTATATTAAACAATTACTACAGAATACATTTTAACGACGAAAAGTTGCCAGATTGATGCGTATATATTTTTAAGGGATTTATGAGTATATCTAATACTGGTATCCTACCACCAAATCTAATGAAGTGTTTCTAACATTACCTGACAAGATTAACTCCCTATTTAGCTTAAATGTGTCATACATATTGACCAGAGAGGCTTAAAATATGTTGTGTGATTCGTCAAACACATATTAGGAGCATCTTGATAAATCAATCGACTTGGGTATTATCAATAAAAAGCGTGAAAAGTCGTTATTTGACATTGCGCAAGAAATCTTCAAACTGTTGACGTTAGTCTAGTTGCCACTGAGTCAACCTAGCGACTAAGAAAGTGAAAACGTCACCAGTGATAGCGAAGACCTCAATTAGAAAGATACTCTTAGTATTAATATCATGGTATCATAAAGTGCTAGATTTTGTTAACCCTTTTCCATGTCCATTGAAGCAAAAACCATAGCTTAGATATATAAACAATCCAAAACGTTGGAATTATTGGAGTTGATGCTGCTAATGGCAGTATGAGGTTTGGAGCAGTGCTAAATGATGAATCATTTGAGCTCGTCTGGACCAAAATCAATGTAAGGAACATGTTACACAAATTTATTCATTTGTTTGTCGCTGATTATTAATATTGTTTGGCTGTTTATTTACAAGACCATCATGCAGTATTACAGATTACCATAAATGAAGACTTGGTGCTGTGTTCTTACTCAGTTAGATACGCTTTGGTATATAAAAAGTTCAATGGCATTAGGGCGCAATGACTGTAAAAGCGTCTGCCTTGCAAAGCTTAAACTATGCATCAGGATATGCAGTTATGAATACTGTAACTTGCATCTGCTGGCTGTATGTGTTGCTCTAGGTGTTCATCCATATCTGAAAAGTGGTATCGAGGTAAAGTCACGTAATCAGCTTTGCCGGCCATGTGGATCTGTAGTTTGTAGATTCACCTGATCCCACTGAGCGGACAGACACAGAATTCAGTGAAAATAGCTAGGGTTGAAGCGATTTGCTGTTTCTGATCATGCTAAAGTAAAATAATAATACAAAAGGTCTCGTATAATCTTTAACCGTAAAGACGCTGTGATCCTTGGTGATGAAATATACAAAGATCTTGCAAATGATTCATTGGAGTTGGAACAATTCACCAGTGCATTAGGATGCACTGTAGACAGGTATACGGAAGTTCAGCTGCAAAATCCCCAGTTAAATCCGATTCGTCGCCCTAGTTACATTTCGGTGCCGTCATATATTTCGCGGCGTGTTGTCGTATATGTAAAAAAGGATGTCGATCACTGTTTTTAACGAGCGCTCTTGTCTGCGTTGTATCCTGCGAACGATAATACATACCAACCCAGAAAATACAAACAAAACTTGGGTTATCTTAAGTTTGATAACCTCGAATTCCCCATGGAGATAATTGATATCAGTAAGTTTTAACAACCCATTCATCACATAGCTGTTAATGTATTTGTTTGGAATAACGTTATGCAGCCTATTTAGCAATCAATATACACACGCAGGCTACTCGATGAGCAAGACTTTTACTTTTACGGAATCAGTGAAAAGCCGCAGGGTACTATCATGCCAAAACAGGGTAGATCATTCATAAAGTTACAACAGGGCAAAGAAACATGTAAGTACCGTATATCACCTATAATGTCCTAACATTCAGTGGACGCATTGGAAGTTACTGAACAAGTCTCATGCAGGTTTTGTTACACTGTGGTCAGATGCTACTAGAAAACTGCGTCACCGTTGTTTCATCGTGCCCTGGACTCAGTTGACGTGTTTTTTTTTTTTAAATCGCTCGAGGTTACGACAAATATGCATCAGAGTTTTCCGCGGCCACTCATTACTGTATCTGCGATTGCGCTTTTAGCTCCACTTTTGCCAGCGTGGGTGACTATTTTCACATTAATGGCATGTATAGAGGAGCTAGGATGTGTTGTTGGCCCGGTATTTGCGTCCCGAAAGATCTTCAATTGGCGACTTATTTCTGTTTATAATAAATTGTCGAAGGTCAAGTACACAATGCCTATCTACGTTGACACGTAAGTGTTGAACTTGTCTAAACCGCTTAAGTACAAGATTTATATTATAAGATCAAACTGTGGTATGGTAACAATATCAAGATGCTGTATATGGATACAGACTCGTCGTTGAAAAATATCACCAATAACAATGTGTACGCTGACATGGGTGAGGCGTCACTGGTAAACAAGTTAGAAACCAGCAAGTATCCAGAAGATCATCCACATTTCAGTAACCTACATAAAAAAAGTTCTTGGTAAGTTTAAAGATGAGTATTCGGGCAAGTCTATCGAGGAACACGTGAAACTCCGCCCAAAAATATAGTTGATTGTGGTTGGATCCTGCAAAAACATCAAAAAGGCGACAAGTGTCTCAGGCGTGATTGTACAATCGCACACACGGCAAATCTGCTCCGGTAAAAGAAACATCGGATAGATGTGTATAGTTGCACTAAAGAAAGAGTGCCCCCGCTTGACGCAAAGTGATGGATATTCCCTGATGGAATCACTACTTACGCGTACCGGCACGCAATCATCCCTATAAAACCATTGGCGGTAGTTCTATATCCGCTGGAACAACTTGCAAGTCCTCTTGCACAAATGATCTGCTTGGTGGACTTTGCCTCACCAAATGGTAACATTCTGGCTACCGCGAAGTATCAATCCGGTCCGATATTGCTAATGCATCAATGGACCATACCGAGTCAGTATTAACCTTACGCGAGATGATAGATCTCTCCGCCTACCGAATCACGTGACATGACCACCCGTTAACCTCCGACAAACAAGCAGTATTGTGTAAGGAAATATGTTTCAGTTTAAGTGATATATTTATTAATAATGATTTGTATTATTCCTAAAAATGTAAAATTACAAAGTTGCATAAATTATACTGCAGTAGACAATATTTATATTTGTAGTTCAAGTTCATATAGTAATAACCAAAGTGTTTTATTTCAGTAAGTAATAAAATCAATTTTAAATTTGTTGGAGAATTGTTAATGTAAAAGGAAATTCGCTCCCAAAAATGCTAATATATTTAGTATATAATCTTACCCTTATTAATTTTATCTGGCTTATGTTTATGTTGCCTTGGAAGTAAACTAATTAATATTAATAACAAAATCCTAAATAATTACTGTTAGAAGTATACTGTTGTCCATAATAATTTTAAAGTTCTAGTGTTCGTCAGATGGAATTTTGATCAATGATGTCTGCTGATGGAAACATGTAAATGCATGCTTAATATATCGGACGATAATTATCTGAAACCATTGTTTTTGTATTTCTTTATTATTACATTTTTGTCTCCCCACCCCTCCTTCAGACCAATGAGAAAGTAAAGAGTCACACAAGTGTCTGAAAGAGCGAGACGACAAATCATAATTTTTTAAGACAAGCCAACATTAAAGTCAAAATTTTCAAACTTTCAATAATGCAGTCTGGTGTTCACTACTTCCCATACAAGAAAATAATATACATCAAAGACCGAAATTTAGGGGGTTCTCCTCTCATATTCTAGAAACGTTTATTTCTGTATATATTTTCAATTTCAATTTCTTTTTTTTTTTCTTTAAACCAGCAACATGATATGTTTTTCTACATACTTTTACGCAAAGAAATATGTTGTTATTGTCCTCAATTATTTCCATATTCAGCTGATCGTACACGCGACCACAAAATAGTCTTTATTATCCATCGAGATTTTGTCCATGTTTCGGGAAAGGAATAAATCTAATTCCTCTATTTAGAAGATCTGGCTATCGACTGTAAGAATTCTTGTCACCCTTATCGATCGATAAATAAACAAATCATTTTGTAAAATTTGTAAATACTTATCATAGTCAATTCATTATTGCCACAGGCAGCTTGTCGGAGGAAAATGGCGGACGAAAGCAATGCTTTGACGTGTGTCAAATTTACATTCGCTGATTGGTTAATGGATCAGCTTGACTGACAAGTGGCGATAGGTCAATTACGACCTTGTCCTTTTAACTCCCACGGTGCATTCAAATACCAAACGATATTGTTTCCGAGTTCATCTAACGGTGCTGGTTGTGAAATAATTTTGTATGTAACGGTGACAGCCTTCTGTCGAATCGTCTCGGCAGGTTTTAACCCAATTGTGGGGGTGGTTTCATTGTTCAGAGCTTCTATGACTGAAGGAAATTGTGTTACCCACTCGGGTTTGAAGAAAAGTATGTAGAAAAGCATGTCATATTGATGGTTTAAAGAAATTGTGTTACCCACACGGGTTTTTCTTTGCGTAAAAGTATGTAGAAAAGCATGTCATGTTGATCGGGTTTGAGGGACCATCAATAATTTCTGCGCGTACAGATGTCCGAATAACTGTTCGACATATCTACAGTTTAATTTCCTTAGCAGTGAACATGTATAAATATGTTTATGTGCTTCTGCAACACTTGCTACATTTTTAGACGTCAGCGGATCGGCTTCTTTTTATCTACGGAAAATTCTACAATAGTTAAGGAGTACTTGGGTGTTTATTCGCGTACGCGATCGTGTGCAAGAAACAAAAGATCAGCCTGATAAAATTCGTTGAGTATTCTCACATCCAAACATCTACAGTAAATTTTCCTTGGTCAAGGTAGTTAAATTTGCCACAGTGCTTGTTTGACCAACAGATCTCGAGCAGCCCCATGGCTGACTTTTGACACGCCCTTTAACTTTGAAACAGGAACTTCACCTTTCAAATAACCGCAGGGACTGTAGTAGATCGCATCTAGTTTCATTATATCAATGTGATTTACTTGCAATGAGTGGACTTTGCAGTCTTAGCTTTTCGTGTCTCTTTTGATGATCCATCTAGCAGTTTTTCTTCCATTGTAGGATAATCACGTTTAAAGGACACCAGAAATCAATGGAAATATAGAATAATAATAAAAGCATTATAGAAAAAAACCTTATTCTGAAGTATCATCTGCGGCCGTAATGCAAATATTTAAATATTGGCATATCTTCAAGGCGCTGAATTTCCGTGATCTCGCATGCAAAATTTCTGCGCCTATTCGGTTACTTTCGTGATGTGACGTCATAGTAGCGACTCCAGCATCCCGACTGGCAGTTGCCAGCGTAAAAGACAATACCGTTTTGCGTTGCTTACGGGTGTAATGGCACATTAAGAAAAGGCTGTGGATAATTTTTTTTTCTTTTCCAAAAGATAAAGACATAAAGAAAGTATGGATACATTATTGCAACCGAGTCGATTTCAAACACAACACAGCACTCTGTGCTCATTACATTTCTCCAAAGAATGTTATGAGAGGGATCCTGAAAAAAAAAATGGCCGCTCTAGGATACGCAAATGCTAGGCCTAGACTAAAAGCTGGCCCTATTCCAGACATACCGTTGAATATTTTAAATCCTGAGAAAAGTGTTAAACGTGTGAGTTACGAAAATAGGCAGAAGGCCGAGTAGGTGACCACAAATTGCAACAATCAATTCACAGATCTTTTATCTACACCAGCAGTGCTAAAACAAATTCGATAGACCGACACCCGGGGTCCCTCTAATTTTAGTTCGGGCCCATCCTGTATTCAAAGTGAGGTGCCCGACGGGCTTATCGAAAAAAAATTGTTTGTCTGAGGAAATGAATAAATGTATTTTCAAGATGTTGACACATGCCATAGCACGGCACAATCTAAATCAAATCACCGCTGTCCTAGGTGAAATTGAGATCTGATTTTAATGAAATGGAAGCTTTGCTAAAAATAAGATTCTAAACCCCTGACACGGTCGTGTTTCGAGAAAACAATTTTCAGTAATCTCAAAAAATTGTAAAATGTTTTTTAAAAAAACAACCAAAAAATCCCTTTCAGTCTATGCTGGTTACATGTAGTACGTTTAAATGGTAATCTGTAGTGATTGGAACTGATAAAAAACTATCTCTTAAGCAGCTTAAATAGCAGCGATTAAAAGAAAAGAGGTCAGGTATAAAATCAAAGTTTCACATTAGCTGGCTGACAATAGAAATTGGGGGGAGGCAACTGTTGACCCCACCCCCTTTCCCTAATGTGCAAGCGCTCAAGGGACACGCCATTTCTCCCTGTGATGCGCCTTATAATCCCCCAGGACAAGCCCCTTTTTTCATATTCTGGTCAGCTGTGGCTAAACTGCAAAATAGCTAAAGTTTAGACTTAAGTACACAAGCAATAAAGCCAGTGTGACTAATTAACAGTTAATCCTTATCCTTGTATTTATCTTGTGAAAAGGACTGCCGTTCGGACCATGTTCGACAGTGTGTGTATGTAAGCACCAGCAAACTGATTGGCAAATAAACGATTCCCTATTTTGTTGTAACTTACGACGCCTATAGGACTTCATTTTGACAGTTCAAATCTGCAGTCACAGGTACATGTGGCTACTGTTTTTCCCACGTTTTATGTCCCACCTTATTTCCTTAGGTTTAAGTCTTAAGGCATGTAACACTGTTTACTGAATGAAAATATTTATTCTGAATTAGTTTTTTTTGGGGGGGGGGCACATATACTGCATGGTATATTTTGTTTTATTCCTTCTTTTAATTTAATCATGGTTATTAAACTTGACATATACGGTAGAGGACTGTCAGGTGTTAACTG
>JAECUM010077207.1:0-15902 GCA_016617855.1 Megalonaias nervosa
TGTGTGTGTGTGTGTGTGTGTGTGTGTGTGTGTAACCCTTCATGATGCATCAATGGATTGGGTAGACATGTCCTGAATATGAACGGCTCAAACTCGCATTGTCGGTGCCATTTGTTCTATATGAGAGATGCCACACTCCTTTGACGTATTTCATGTTCGTAAGCTTGTTTGTGGCATTTTCGATCAATATATTTTGTCAAGTATGTAGGACATGCCAAGTCATATAGTATTTGAAATATGGATATGAAATCTTCAGTTCCTACTACGGCTCATTTATCTTCCCTATCCTTAGGCTTGGTATAAATGTGACTAGACAGCCAACAGTAAGAGTAAATTTCCTCCATATTAGCAACTCATTCCTGTGTCAGATTTCGGATTTAAACGGTTATCATATTTAATGTTGTTTTAGGTGTGAAAAGGAACCTGAAATGATGACGACATTTGTGTAGGTATCTTTAAAACAAAAAGAACGAACAACATTTGAATGGAGTTTAAAGTTTTGAGTATGGCTAGCATTTCTACTTTCAAAAATGGAAATTTTATCCGGTAACCTGCTCCAGATAATACTATGAAGTGTGGCAGCACCCTCTGCTGCGGGTTGCATTAAATGCACTCTGGAAAAAGAGAATTGGTTGAAATCTCTTTGTAAGGGCAAAGATCAATTTATTTCATTTTCTATTTATTATTTGTTGGAGAGAGTGTATCAATAACTATGTGATAATTTGGAAATACAGAATCTTGCATTAGTGAAAAAAAATGTTTTGCTGCTTTTAGGTACGGACGAATTTATTTAATTAGAAGTAATTAGGACATTTTTTGAAGCGGAAAACGTAAGTAGTTCGATCTCAGGACGACATCATACGAATGGGTGGATTAGAGAATACTTTCCTAGAATAAACATTTTCGCTCGTCTCAAACGAAGCAATGGTGTTTTTGCGTCATTATTGTTGCTTTCTGAAAGGAGATTTCCATATACTCACTTTTATATTTTTTTATATCCATTATACATATAGTTTCCATTTTTATCTGTAATATTTTATCTCGTAGTATTCATATTTACGATTATTTGGAAGGGTTTATTTTTTTTACAATTCTTGATATTTACAGTTCTATCATAAATTTTGGTACCCTACAGTTCCTTTCATTTACATGTATTTGGAAAGATTTAACTTCCTAAAACATGTTTTTGTGTAATCATTTATATATGCATATTTAAGGTTTTACCTTTAATCATGTAGCCATTTACGTGCCGACGTGCCTTAAACTCTAATGAGTTCATACCTTCTGGTCTGCTCCCGAATATGTGTTTGCTACAATTGTACTTAAATCAAAGGCTTTTCACCTTTGTCCCTGATGTGTCTTATTGGAGGATTGTTTGATTATTACGGTTTTACGGCATACCAGCGCCACAACAAATGGTTGTCGTTGACGTTCAGTAGTAATCTCTTTTTATCTATAGCAGATAAAAAATGTCGTCGATAAATTCATTGAGCCTTCAGTTCTCAATGAATGCATTTCATTATGTCGTCAGTTTTGACTTTGAAGAGGCGACTGATAATATGTTGCCCTAAGGTACTATTGCGATGATAGCTTTCAAAACAATGGTGCCCTACCTTCATTCTGTGTTGGATATCTTTCATATAGTTTTATGTAAAGATTGGTAGGATGCCCTTAATAAGTACGTTGATAGCTCATTCATGATGGCATTCTTCAGCGTAGTTTCATATCCTTAGTTAAAGTAAACAAGATGGCTACTATACTTAAAATATAACAGATAGCAAGATCTTAGACGTTTTGCCTTCTGGCTGTCCCAACGGTTTTATTCTGGAATAGCCCTTGATTTACGCACTATGAATATGGCGTAGAACAAATATCACTGTGAATGTTAGGAAATATTAGAACAGGAAATACACATCTCAAAGAATTAATAATATTTACAAGAATTTGCAGGTATCCCAAACATATAATCTTCTCTATCACTTCCAATCCCCGGATTACCATCGAGCTTTACATCATGGATCTTCCTCTGCTTCAACATTTCCATACACGTCAAGGCGGATAGGATTCTCGGGAAGATTTTCGTACCCAGCTCTCCAAGTCGTTACTAGATTATTTGATGGGTTTTTCGATTCTTGTGATAATCCTGGTCCATAATGAAGCCCAGACTCTTTCCAATTTACTGTAAGTCCCAGGTGACCTGCATGAAAAGTAAAATAAACAAAAGGAGAAAAAATAAAACAATGACAAGGGTTCCACAAAACACCACGTATCACCTTGACCTAAGCCTATGCCTTTCTGATGCTTGCCTTGCATAACTGAACTCCATTTTTCATGCCAGGTAAGTGCATATCATATTTAACGGTGGGTCTAGTAATAGCTTCTTAGCTATGACCCAGGGCCATGTCCACAGGGAGTAGTGAGAGACGATGGGGCCAATGATTGTTGCATAAATTACTTGACCTTTACATACTGATAGATAAGGTCTCCCAAGTAATGGCCCCAGCGGTTTGGACCTGGCTGGGTTAAAGTAAAAAATGATCTAGAATTGCCCATTTCCTACCAGTAGTTGCAGAAATTATTCACTTACCAAGAAAACATATCACTGAGCTGATGATGACAATGACGTCGAAAGTATGACTTCGAAAATGGCGAGACAAACGTGAAAATGTAAACTATGCATAATTAGTATAAATTCTGTGAAATACACATGTATGTAGGTAAGATTAGAAAAGTTTTCAAGTGCTACATATACTTATGTGTAAATGCACAAAGTGTTTTAATCATATGACAACTTCAGAAGTTAACTTAAGGCTATTAAATAAATTATAAAAATAATTATACAAAAATATGTTTAATTGTTTCTAAGCCGTTGTAAATATTTGTACATGCTCATGAGAATTTGTCAATGACAGTATATATTAGGATAAAAATGATGTTACTCTGTCTAACCAGTGAACATATCGATAAATCTGTCTTGATAACGATATTTTGGTGTTCAGTATTTAGAATATCGATATCAATGCATGCATATCGGTCTATGTAATGAAGACAAGTCCAAACGATCAACATGGGTACTGTGAACGTTAAATTACATATATACGCCGGCCCCATGTTTAATACTGCTCACAGAGCATGATTGATTCAACAAATTATTAAGCAACTGGTCTCAATGACCTTGACCTCGCTGCATTGAACAAAACTTACTTTTTGGAAACCATTATATTTGTATGAGACCTACATTAATCTTATATTCGAATCAAAATATTTATTGTCTACCCTTGATACATGTCATTCACAAAAGTTCCGCCATTGAATTTACTATAGAACAAACATTATTTTGCAGAAACCTCTTTGTCTTAAATCGTAATTACTTGGATTTTTTTCTGCCGTTTGAGACCACAATAGATAGACTTTGTCCGCTTTAATCACACAAGTTTACCACCACAAAAGAGTTTGTAAGAGTTTTACAGTTGAGACCGCTCCTGTGGCCTAGTGGTTAGAGCGTCCGCCTCGGATGCGGGAGGTCGTGGGTTCGATCCCCCGTCGAGTCATACCAAAGACTTACAAAAATGGTACTAACAGCTGCCTCGCTTGGCGCTCAGCATTAAGAGGTTAGTGTTAGGACTGGTCGGCCTGGTGTCAGGATAATGTGACTGGGTGGGACATCATGCTACATGTCTGCGGCACGATGCCCCAGTGCTAGACATCACTATAAACTGCCACACTGCAGACATCGTAGCGATATGACTGAAAAATTGTTAAAGCTACGTTAAAAATCATAATCACATCACATCATATTTTACAGTTGAATAGCAACATTGTTATTAAATACTGTATACTAAATTCTGTCAGCAGTGCAAATCAGATCAATAGGAAACCTATTATGTTAGATATATAAGGAGAATTTACTGAGTTTGCACAATTAAATCTGACGAAACTAAACTATTGTGATTGGCAGACATCTTACACAAATATAAGTTAAAACATCAGAGAAATCGAGTGTCTAGAGAGATGAGGAAATGTGTTGCAAATCAACAACGTTACACATTAATAAATGAAAAAAATATTATGATTTTTTAGTATTCTTACCTCCACAACATCAAAAATTATATATATATATATATGTGTGTGTGTGTGTGTGTGTGTGTGTGTGTGTGTGTGTGTGTGAGGAGAGAGATTAATAATGAATATTGAAGATAGTGGAGGAGAAGAAGAAATTTAAAATATGTTCTTTTCCATTGCAGCTCTTTAATTTTAATAAACAACAAAGTAAACATTCACGTTTTGTACTAAAATTTGAAACAAAAGATTAAAATTCTAAATACAGATATGATAGTTTAGTTTAAACATATTTTATAGCCATAAATGGATACAAATGGGTCGGTCTACAAGTTCTCAAAACTTATAAGTCCCTTTCCTACAATAGATATGACATTTACATGAAATCAATTAATGACAAATGAATGATCGTGGCAGAATGCACCAAAATTAATTCAATCGCTAACAATTAAGAAAATCGTATCTTTGTTTATTAAATTTAAAACTAGCTGTAATTAATTGAGTGGAGAAATCAAATTGAGAATATTCCGTAACTATGTAAAGCGTTTCCTGTCTTTGATATATGTTTGGAACAAATCAATTAAGTTATTATCAATGTTCGCTGTAAAGTCAGATGATCCGGAAAACAAATCATTAGTAGACGCTGGTACATGGAGTTGATTTGGATTCTGAATCAATTTCCTACGCTGTTCAACATAGAATATGCAAATAAATAAGTAATGGTATGCATTTTCTATGTCATCACAACAAGCACATAACTGATTATCACTTACATGATTAGAATACAAATCATTATGTAAATCACTACCATTATTTATAATTCTAGTATGCAGAACTGATAATTTCCTGTTTCCAACTAACAAGATGGGTATGCACTTGTATCCTCTTTGTCTCTATATTACTTCTAAAGACAGAGTAGTTACTTTCACTCTAAATAAATCTGGAAATGAGTTACAAACATGAGTAGAAGAGTGTAGGGCTGAGTTTCTGCTTATTTCGAGTCTGGCATTAATGCAAATAAGATTATTTCCATTGTTAAGGTTAATCCTGTTTGTCTCACCAACCAGTTGTGGTAATTGGTTAGTAAGATAAGAAGGAGAGACTTCGTATACAATTTTATAAAAGTAATATAGTTTACGGAACTTTCTTCTATGTGCCAATGTAGACCAACCAGTTTCTTTATTATTATTATCACATTAGACACTTCTATTATAGTACCAGTCACATGGGTCATGTATGCGCATTTACTCATTTTAAATTAAATACAAATTGTTCTTTAAAAATTTAACACTAATTTTCTTTAACCAAAGTCTATTCAATCCTGATTATTGAATGCTCTGCACCTTAATTGTCACCAATAAACTTCCAGACGAAAATTGTCTATCGCTTTTGACTTTTACAATGGTGGTCATGTAACTTGTTTTGAAATAAGAGCGCGTCGAGTGGAATCGTCACAGTCGAGGGTAGTACGAATTTGTTTATCAATGTGCACAACTTTCATTGTGACATGACAGCGCGCGACATTCAATCCGGATTGTACAGGTTCACACCTTTGGGTTCATTTCGTCCAAAAATGTCTACGTACTTTAACATTGATTTTGCCGTATGCACCTCTCGGGGCGTCTAAATAATGACCTTCCAAAGGAATATGGATGTATAAGAATCCAACTGAAGTGAATACTTGCCACGTAAAGCTTTGTAGAATCAAATTCAAAAACATGATACCCATTACTGAAATAGTTGATGCTGAATGCCTACATGACCCGTGTGACTTATACTATAAGCCCAGTTACAATTCTCCGTGCTTCTAATTGTAGTTTTCTAATTTGAGAAAGTTTTCAGACCAACCATCAGTCCATTCAACATCCGCTGATTCTAATAATAGCGGATATATGTATATTCTTTCTAACTTCTTTCGGGTTAATTGATATTTAAGTCCTTTTTTATGGCAGTTATCATTGTTGAGGACGACATAAGTATATTATCAATATGTTTGGCCCAGTTTACTAGACTACTGAAAGATAAGCCAAGATGTTTGTGGGACTAAGGAGATGAATTCGTTTGAGAATTCTAGTTCAGGATAAACCAGTTTTAGATTACATGAGAACATTGCTTCAATTTTGGCTGGATTAAAATCAACTGTGTGTGTGAGATTGACTTGGATTTTTAATGTAGCTTTAAAACAAAATTTCAGTCACATCGCTACGATGTCTGCAGTGTGGCAGTTTGCAGTGATGTCTAGTACTGGGGCATCATGCCGCAGACACGTAGCATCATGTCCCACCCAGTTACATTATCCTGACTGTTAGTACCATTTTTATAAGTTTTTGTATGACTCGGCCGGGGTTCGAGGCGGACGCTCTGACCACTAGGTCACCGGAGCGGTCGGTTGAAATCTTAAACTTTGCCCTGACCAAGCATCAATCGTTTGTCAATCAGCGTTCAGTATATCTCTATTTCATAAGTATCATTAGATGAATACGCCAGTCAGCTATCGTCAGCAAAGAGTCTTGCCGAACTTAAGAGGTCATCGCTTATATTGTTACTGTATACAATAAATAATAACGGACCTAAAACTGAACCCCGTGGTATGCCAGCCGCAACATACTGGCTATTTGCTTCAGCACTATTAACAAAAACTGTTTGAAGTCTGTTTGATAGGTAGTCAGAAAACCAATCAATAAGAGAGCTATCAATGCCATTGCACTTTTATTTACGCATTAACCTTTATACCAAACACGATAAGATGCTTTAGAGACATTGATACATACCATACACGTCATCCTTATTATCAAGCACAGTGCATACTATGGTACATATCTATGAACCGAAATGTAGAGTTGTTGGAAAGAAAACCGGATTTATATTAGATTACTTGAGTGTACGTGGTTACAGAGATGCCTAAAAATAATTATTTCCAAAACTTTCCCAACACAACTTAATAATGAAATAGGCCTATAGTTTGAAGGATCGGCGGTACATCCCTTTTTATACACTTTTCGCGGTTTTGGAACAGTTTTGCAGCAAGCGATATATTGAATAGGACACAGAGTGATTTAACTATCGATGCGATGGATCCTTTGAGCATATGGTGACCTTTTTATCCACGCCACATGCTTTGTGGGTATAAAATGTTGATTACATCGTAAACGTATTGTTCTGTTATTAATATATTCAACAATTTGTTATTAGTTCATGATATTTTGAGCGTATCTGCTGCACAGAACTATATCGGTCTGGAAGAAAGAACCAAATTAAGATTTTTCTTCAAGTTTTATGATTCTGGCTTTATTTTGGTCTTAATTTTAAACTGTTTGAGCTTGAGGATTCTGACCTTGGTATTGGTTAGTTGATTTCACCTGCACAATATTGGCTATACCATGCCTATGAAATTTAAGCCAAGGGCCTTTCCCTAGGACACGCCCAGGTAATCGACCCGGGCTGGTCCGGGCGGGCATTGACCCGGTGACCTTTAGAGTTTAAGCTTTAGTTTCTCCTCCAAAACTTTTCGAGAAACACGGGGTACTGATTTTGCTGTATTGATAGAATATGCCTACAGATATTTTGAAGACATGTTCATAGTGATGTCGTAGGAGAAGTTGATATCTAGATAAAGTGATGTTGTATGAATGGATGCCTATTTAGACTATGTTGTATGTGGAGTGGACAGACTGGTGCTATATGAGGAGTGGATACCTAGATAGACTAATGTTGTATGAAAAGTGGATACCTAGATAGCCTGATGTTATATGATGAGTGGATACCCATTTAGACTGATGTTGCATGAGAAGTGGAAACCTGTTTAGACTGATAATGTATGAGAAGTGGATAACTAGATAGACTGATGTTGTATGAGGAGTGGATACATAGATTGGCTGATGTTATATGAGGAATGGATAACTAGATAGACAAATGTTATATGAGGAGTGGATACCCATTAGACTGATGTTGTATGAGATGTGGAAATAGACTGATGTTATCTGAGGAGTGGATACCTAGATAGACTGATGTTATCTGAGGAGTGAATACCTAGATAGACCGATGTTAAGTGAGGAGTGGATACCCATTTGGACTGGTGTTTAAGAGGAGTGGATGGCTATTTAGACTGATTTTGTATGAGGTGAGGTGATGTTGCATGAGGAGTGTATACTTGCTGGTATATTAAGTGCACAAGACATGAATAACTAAGTTACATGAATTTTATAACTTTTTGTTTAAAAAAAAAAAATTAACCATCAACTAAATCAAATATTGTATCATTATATTAGATTATGCATGCATATCTTGGTTTAACGGCACATCAGCACAATCATGACTATATAGTACCCTAGAGAAAACACCGTTTCACTCGCGTATAATTTGAGTCCAACTGCAAACGAGACAGACCCTGATTTTTCGTCGCATAATGCGCGGCAGATCAGTGTCAATGCTGTTTGTTTGCACTGCTTACACTTAACAAATTGCAGAGACCCAGATCTTCCGGCACTTTATGCGACGATAAATTTGGGTCTGTGCGGTTTTCAGTTGGGTTAGACTTATAAGCGAGTATAGTCGGTAGCTAGTAAAAACGGAGAAAGCAAAATAAAAAAAGCAAAATTCTTCAGGAACAGAAGCCTTCCAAATAAAAGCAAGGATTTACTCCCATAAGAAAGAAGATATATGATAAAAGGTATTTAAAAAATATAACCGTTAATAAGCGTAAAATTATGTTTTAAAGGCTATTTCTGTTATAATCCATATTATGTAAGACAGTCTGCGATTTCCTCTCATTTCGCATCATACAAAGGCCTTCGTAATCGAATTGACAGCAATAAGCTGGTCTCAAGGTAAACGATGACAGCGCCGACTAGAAAGTATTCACCTGTCGATGTGCGCTATCTTGCTGTGCAGTCTGATTAAGAATCACCTTGCACTTGATTAACATGTGTTAGGTACAGTACGCGTGTCCTCAGGGCCGACAAGGGGTGGGGGCAACCGGGGATATATACTTGCTGGTATACTAAGTGCACGTGACATTAATAACTACGTTACATGAATTTTATAACTTGCTGGTATGTTAAGTGCCGAAGAACACTGTTTAATTTTATAAAAGAAAATTTTTTTTTGTTTGAACCAGAACTAGGAGAGGCCCGGGTGTTTCTTACCCCAAGCCCCGTGATCGCTCTCTACGGCCCTGCGTGTCCTAATTTTGAGCGACACAGCATCTCTGTTCAGTGGCGTCACTAGGGGGGTGCGGGGGTGCGGACCGCACCGGGTGACACCATCAGAGGGGGTGACACCAAAATGACTGTCTATAAATGTTTTGAATTTTTATGCAGGAAGGAGGGTCCATGGGGGTGATACCATGAGTTACCGCACTGGGTGACACCAACCCTAGTGACGCCACTGTCTCTGTTATTTATTCTTTATGAATAATGTCACTCTCCAATAATATCATTGTATTAAATGGTTGCTTTCGTATTGGCCTTATTAGCCAAGATCAGTCAGTTTGTCCTAAGTGTAGTCGAATTAGTCCAAGGCAGTGCCAAAAACCCTGTACAACCAAAACGTCGGTCACAATTGCTGAGTGATGACCTAAAAGCAAGGTCAGTGAGAATGCACATATTTCAGGCCATTTGTTTTCGTTAACTTTCATCGTACTACACCGTGTCAGTACCATTCAGTCTCTATTCCTTGTTGATACCATGATCATTTTTATGAAACGTCTAAATTCAAAATTTGTATTACCTGCTCCGAAAATGACTGGCGAAAGGTCATAGCTGTACGGTGTACTTTTGTTTGTGCTCACAGATGTGGACGGCAATATTTATATCCATGTTAATTCACCATGTCTGAGTTAGAAAAAGTTTGTACATGGAAGAATTCATGACATGGGAAACAAAGTTAATTAGAAAGACTTCCGTTTTATGAAACGTTTATTTCTTCAATTAGACTTACGATATGAATCTATGGTCTTAAACTATGTAACAGAAAGAACGAAAACCAACAATTCTTGTAACATTCAACAGATAATTTGTTTCCCTATAATATAATGTGAAAATTTAAAAAGAACATACGATATTTTGAATTAAATCCCAAATTGTCCAAAAAGTTATATCATAGGTCCTAATAAATAAAGTTCTGTATAACTCGAGTGGTATTCCAAATAAGATCCAACACAAAATGTGTTGATGTGCCTGTAGTGGCCTGTGACGTAGAGGTGTACGAGCAGTCTTTTAATGAATAACTGTAATATAATGCAAGATATCCTTATCTGAATTCACTATAATTGCAAGTCAAGATTCCAGTCCAAGAATATTATTGAAAAGCAGTATCTATTTCCAGTGAAAAATAATTTGAACGAATAATCCCAAGCAAAAATGAAAGCAACAATAAGGCTGATTTTTGCTCAGATGTTAAATGAAAGAATGGGTAATTTTTATAGTAAACAAGATTATATATTAAAAGAAAACAGACACAAAAGTAGAACCAGGATGAGGGTCAAAAGTTCATTTCTAGAAAATTCTAAGTTGTCAACACGATAAAATTTACTACTAAAGCTATAATAAAGAATGTGTTGAACATCAGGTACACATAGTACTTCCATGGAGGAATACTAATGTCCTAGACTAAGATTAAATAAACATGTTTACATTAATATTGATCTGAATAATTAATCCACAGTCATGGAGAAATATTAATTATACATTATGTTGTTTACAGAATAAATGAACTTCATGTGGGATAAGATCAAGTCCAAAATACAATAGTACATAACAAAAAATCATGGAAAAAACTAACAAACAATAAAAATTAAATATACGTAACACTTGCGTTACGAGACTCTGATTCAGTTTGTACTGTATCGACATAGTACTTCAGGTATTGTATGACTTGTATAAAGAAATAAAAGAGAGCTACGCTTGGCAATGCAGGCGATATATACGGGTCGCTGCACGGGACACATATGTATCTGTTTTTCTAGTAAAGGGACTATTGGTGTCTGTCTACTATAGATTTCAGAAAGAGTGGATAAAAGTGAATAAAGCCTCTTATATAGCATAAAACCGGCTTTCCAAAATATGGCGTGGTAAATTTTCAATTAATTACACTTACCTGGAAAATAATGATTGATCCCTCGCTTCTTGTTTGTGAAGACGTACCTCGAAATATGTGCCAAAGTATGTGAAACGTGATAATTGTATACATGTTGACAAAACCGGTGTGACATAAGGACTAGACACCTGCTAAAAATTTTGTAACTTTTAAACTTATATCTATTTAACCATGCATATTTTATAATTGTATATGATATATATATATATATATATATATATATATATATATATATATATATATATATATATATATATATATATATATATATATATATATATATATGCACACACGCATGTTAAACGGCACAAAACACAATCCTGCCTATATACTGCCCTCAATAAAGTACCTTTTTACTCACCCTTAGGCTCAGTCAAACTGCAAACAACTTCGACCCTGATATGCCGTCACATAAATGCGCTCAGGGTCTATTTGGTTTGTTCTACTGGTAATGTCTAAAAAAAAACTATATACACATAAATCTACCGGAGCGTAATAAGACCGCAGTTCTGGATCTGTGCAGTTTCTATACGCGAGTATTGTCTGTATGTAATAAATGTGGTAAAAGCAAAAACGTCGCTAAATTCTTCAGGAAAAGAAACCTTCAAAAATAAGAGTAAGTATTACTCCACAATGATAAATGGAAACGTTTCTTTAAAAGTTAAACAAAAAATATAACTGTTAGAAACGTAAACTCTATTTCTTTTATAAATCGTATTCTGCAAGTAAGTCTAAGATTTCATCTCGTTTCACATCAAACAACATATAGTGAGAACGCATCAAGCCCGTTTTACTAAACCGAGCGCGCAAGCGTGGGGGCGGAGGCGGGGAACGGTACGGGAGCAATGTTTCAGTGCCCTATCAGATGATTGAATATCGTGGCACTTTTCTTTACTCCGAGTTCAATTCCTGCGTCATGATATTACATACCGCAATTTAATATCAAGTACGTGAGGTCATTGAGATACGTACTGATAGATAACATTTTATTTAATGGTCGTGTCATAATTACATAATAAGAAACACCAATTCATTTGGTGTTTTTCATATATATATATATATGGCTCAAGACGAATGTTTTGAAAAATATTTTCCACCTCAGCAACCTTCAGAAGTTAGATTCGTGTTTCCTGGATGTTACGTCCTCCTGATAAATGTTAATTAAATCATGCTTGTTAGTTTTGTACAGGTAAATGCTGAAAAAGCGGGTCTGGTCTAGTCCTGCAATATAGGTTGTTGACTTAACATAACCCCTCTCCCCGCCACAATTGATATATGCAAGTGAATAGTCTCCTTCAAAGGCAACATTTTAGTACTCAGCCTTTGACTGTAAACACATACATTTTAATAATAAAGGTACTGTTAAGTTAAGAGTTAGGATTTTTGAATAAATTTGCGTATTTGACAGATCTTCTCATTTTGCGTCATTCGCAGTGACACGCTCCCCCCCCCCCACGTTCTTTATTTAAACGACTGTGAACAATTCTTTTCATTAATACGTTTAATTAGGTCAGTATTATCATGTAAATATTACTGTGTAACACCATGACAACCATTCAAATCCATCGGTCTATAGAAGCTTGCTTTACATAATTTATTTCTACTGAACAGTCTTAACGTTATATTTTGCTTTGTAATTTGGTGTAAATCATTCTTTGACGTTATTCAAAAAGAAGCTTAAAAGATGCGTTATATGTGTATTCAAGGACTGAATTCTGCACTTAAATATTGGTTCACTAGTCCAACGAAAATGGCTATGAAAATTTGCATAATTTATATTACAGATAAATCCAACAGATCTTAAACAGTTATCAACTACAAATGTTATTCTGTGTCTATTACATGGTTTGCCTTACACTTATATCGAAATTCTTACATGGTATTTAAAAAGCAATTGTTTGTAGAATGAAATTAAGACAGAAAAAAATCTTCATTCTTAATCTGCCGGTCTAATGGCAATCATTGTCTCTACGAATGTGTATTGATATAATTAATGTGCTGTATTTTAATTAATGTCAACTTAATTATTTTAATTAATGTCAATTAATGTTCCAAACATTATGTCCTTGAATCGTTTAAGCAAACACATAAAGATAAATGTGCAACTTCGATGGCATACTTACATCAGCATTCGTTTACAGTGTTGGACTGGACATTAACAAACTAACGCTATATAAATATAATATATGCTTCATGAGGCGGGCTATTTTCAGATTTGAGGCAATTTCAATATTACCCTGTTAATACACATGTTGAGAGGAAAGTAAATTTCTTGAAACATTCACGTCCAGGGAATATTTACTTCGTTTTTTTTTTTTGAGCTTAGAAAAATTTATATTGTATGCGAAGACCATTTATAATTATATTTCATTGATGACTGGTAGTATGACACTAGTGACGTTTAAAAATTAAACAGTACGGCTTACTGGTTTGTGTTTTAGGCAAATACTGATGATATCTTTCATATTTCATACTTATATATTTTTAGCTCTTATTTTACACTTATTACATGCAAAGACCCAGTCCAGTAAAAATTCATTTCAAGCAACAGAAGAAATTAGTTTTGGACAGGACCAATAACTTTGCATGACAGTGATGGTTTTCAGTTACTTTTGCACACTGGACATTAAGTGTTCATGGATTGCCAAGCGTTCACTTCTGCAAGACCTTATGACTGATACTTTAGTGACTGTATTCTCTGGATTGGTGAAAACATACATGATGTAAACCACTAACCGGTTCGAGACGGTGTTGCGGAGTGTTGTAATGTACTGTGTTGTAAAAATGCTAATGAAAAGGCAAAAGAGAACAAAACAAAAAACAAAAACAAGACTTTTCTGGAATAATGTGTCTCACCTTTAAAAGTTGGTGGATGATGAAGCTACACTTTAATGCCGGCGATATAGAAGTCCTTACATATCGGGGTACAAGTATTTACTGAAACAATATAACAAAGTTTACTGAAGTAGAAGTTATACAACTTTAATAACTGTTCTTCAGCATCATTGACAACAGCAATGGCAAAAGTGATACCTATATACACTATCACACACACATACCATATACACTAATACACACACATACATATATATATATATAACGTTTACTACCTGCAAAGTTTGCATATAAGGTATATTCTCGACTCTTCCATGCATGGTATATGTGCCACATGGACCACATGCCTTCTGTTTTACCAGTCTGAATAAATGTCTGATACCAGCTAGTGGGTAAAATGTTTGGCACTAACGGCTGAAACTTGTCATCATGCAATACAACCTCAACCCAATCTCTGAACTTCACCCAATTTCTCCGATTTGGTGAAAATCCCCAGGTTCCAATTATTGGATAAAGGAATACAATATCCTCAAATGGGGCTTCTAGGAGTCCCTCAGAACCCATGCCATGCTTAATACTGATCCCTTGAAGGGAATAGCCATTCACTTCGACAAGTTTGTCATACTTTTTATGCACAAGCTTCAACCATTTGTAAAAATATGGAGAAACTGTGAGATCATCCTCAAACATTACAACAATTTCTGAGCTGTTTGATTTTGGGGTCCAAGTATTCAACCACTGGCCATAAATTCCAGCATGAAAAGTATGATTATGGACTATTTTAACTCCATGTTTAAATTGAAATGTACTAGCAATTATATAGGTATTCTCATCAATCTGACCATCTTTTGATCTGTCTATCCAAATATCAAGCACTACCCTATCACCAAAATAAAAGGCATCATTTAATGATTTAACCAGTCTGGATAGAGAATCCGCTCGATTATAAACTATTACAATGATGCGTAAGTCCGTTGATTCGTTCTGGATGGTGGGCTCGCCGTACAGGTCTTTGTGCTGTGGCGTTATTCTCCTCCAAACATTATCTGGTACAGTGTAGCTCACAGAATAGTTGAAGAACTTGTTATAGAAGGGTTGCACCAGAAAAATAACAAACATCACAAGGATTAACACTTTTCCTGGAGAATACTTCATGATGTAAGTAAAATCTTCAATCCAGGCATGTCCAACTATGCAATCTGCAAGAAATCTGCAAATGGATGTTCCTATACAAGATTTGATTTATATGTCAAAAGATTAAAGGAAGGTAATCTTCATTATCATAATTACACGCTGAAACTTGTTTGTCATAGCAAAAGGGTGTATAAGTTGTTCACGTGTTAAATCTATTATACAGCGTAAACAATACTGTGGTTTTATGGGCCTAACATTCTAGAATGTCAGTTAGGAGCAGGGGCGTACCTAAAGTATTTGGCACCCGGGGCAGATCCTTCCTTTGGCATCCCCACAAATAATTTTAAAATGTAAACAAGCAGAAAAATATATTATGTCTGCAAGTAGATTTTTAAATATTACAGTGCTGGAAATAAATGTTACCTTGGCAAAGTTTCATTTGTTTTGAAAACTTGTACTGGTATTTCAACCCTCCCGATAGCACCAACCCTTCTGGCTGTCACCCTGGGCGGACCGCCCCCCCCCCCAGTCGGACCCCTCTTAGTACGCCACTGGTTGGGAGATCGGTTTGTTTCCACATTCTTCTATGAACAGAGGTGAGTTTATTTTCTTTCACAAGTTAACATTTAGACCACTCTTGTATATAGGGCGAATTCCATGTTACAGGATTACTTCCCACCCCTCCCCCACGCACGCTATCAATTGACCAATACCTATAGTTTTATTTGTTGTTGTTGCTCTTGTTTGGGGTTTAACGCCATTTTTCAGCGCGTGATAGG
>JAECUM010077208.1:0-20601 GCA_016617855.1 Megalonaias nervosa
TATTGATCAACACTTCATACAACGGGGGTGCGCGGTATATTCTGGTAAAGAAGATATTTGCTTACTGTAAATTCGAGGCGTATCAAGATGGCATTTCTCTTTTCTGCCTATATATCAATAAAATACTTCATCAAAGGGACGTAACTCACGAACATGTTTAGATCTGCCACAGAAAAGGAGGGGATGGATATATTTTAATTACAGCCCGGTGGGAGGTTAACAGAAGAAAAAGATATATTGTGGTTGCATGGTAAGCCAAAGTCATCGCGCTATTTATGAACTTATAAGCAGACGCTGGAACACGTGCTGTATAATTAGGATACTTATTACGATTCTAGTATTTCGTTTCTGGAGTCAGTATATTGATCTTTGTTGTTGTTGTTTAGACGGCAAATTAATACCAGTAGGTTATTTAGTTATTACACATAGTGCCTTGCCCAAGGACACACCATAATAGCCGACCCGGGCTGTCATTCGGTAGAATAATATTCATTCAGTTATTTTCATGAAAGTCAATTTTCGTGTGTTTACAAAATAATTACATCTTGTATGTGATTTACACTAGTGAACTTTAGAAACGTTCTTTTGTTTTCATAGAATAACCATTCTTCCTTGACTTCTTAAATCCGTGCTTTGATGTCACCAACGAAAAGCTGTACCCCTCAAAAATAGGAAAATTCGCCGTACACATGTAAATATTTTTGTGTTGGTGAACTGGTAAAAAGGTATTTTCTTGTAAGTTTGTTATTTGCTTGATTTTAATTAATATCAGCAACAACAATATTATTATACAGTTATCAAAGGCTTTTGAAGGCAATCTCGTATGTTTGTGATCAAACGAATCGCAATTGTTCTGATCCAGGTATCGCCATAGTAGAAATTCTAAGAGCTGTAAATATGACAAGTGTCATCGTTTCTAATGAAAGTGTGGTCTTTGTTTGCTAAGTAATGAAGCTTTCTTGGTTAAAAATGCCCCTTAAATAATATCTATAATCTCAGAAATACACTACTATTAAGGATGTCAGTAACTTCAAAGAAAACAATCTGCAGACATCAGATTTCCCGAAATATTTTCCCATTTCTCCAGTACTGAAGGAAAATATCTTGAATTCGCTGTTTCCATAATTATATAAAAGTTTTCTCGTCAGAAAACCAAACTATTTGATTAAATTTCTTGCAAAAGAGGCAATGTGATTTTATTTGTCAGTTCATCTGCATCTTGAAGCAGCACAGTGTAGAGATGAAGAGAAAGTTTTCTTTTCTTTAATTTCAAACGCTGTTCCCAATGCTATTTTATAGCAGACATTAATAGCAATTGACTTATAGTTAGTAACCAAATATATACTGGCGGTAGTCTCACCTTAAGAAATTGCTTCGAAAAATTTAATTGAATGCATTCCAATGTAGGAAACTTATCATCACTGCCATAATATCAATTTAGAAGGACAAGGTTATCGATAAATCGGCATAAGTGTTTCAGTAATGAAGTTGTAAAACGTTTCAACTGAATTTTCATCTTAAATATTGTTTTCTTGGCTTACCCTGCTAAGACACTGTAATTCACTCAAATGACATCCAAAAGTAAATATGGCATCAATGTAAGATAGGTTATCAATAATATCAAGAAGAACACAATAATAAAGAACGGCACAAAAGACCTACGTATCATAACGTTTGTTTTTCACGTTGTACTGTCAATTTCAATCTAAATGAATGCGTATACAACTGATCCAAATCATCGTATAATTCTGATTCTGCAGTCGGAAAGATCATAAAATCATTAGTATGAAGCAACAAGAATCATTTTATCATCCTTATATGCGTTCCTCTAAAAGGTTTGAGTTTCCTCAATTAGTTCCCGTTTCATGTATATATATACTTGCATATAACCTTATATATATATATATATATATATATATATATATATATATATATATATATATATATATATATATATATATATATATCCATGAAATTGAATCCACAAAATAGGAGGAGTGTTCCCCTTGTTGGACAACAGTGTTATAAAACATGGTACATATTTATATATAAGAACCTATAAGAACCTTAACGGCATAACGGAAGATTTAGTTGCTTTATGCATTGATCAAAATTAATCAAATTATTGTAAGAATGTTTCCTTTTACTTCCGTATTTAGTATCACCTAAAGTCTTCGAAAGCACAAACAGCATATGGTCAAAATTGATGTAACGTGTTAGTAATGTAGGTACTATGCAAATGATCTATTGTCAGCAGTTCTCAGACGAACACGAAAATCTGGCAGTATTAAGCACAGGATGGTCATCGCTTATTCATAATTCTTGTAAATCATTTTCCATAAGGACTGAGTATATTGTGATACAATGGCAATTGTCTTCTTCGTTTGTTCTATATTGTTATAAAAGTGTATTATACATCTCTCTGACCAAGAGCTGAGAAAACAAAATATATCTGAAGTAAAAGAAATAAAAAGCGCGAAGATTGAAAACGCAATGTGGCTTAGTAACATCACTGAGGTAAAAATAAAAAGAACAAAGACTGCAAAAGTAATGTGACAGTTAACATCTTTGAGCTGAAAGTGCAGAGAAACTACTGCTTTGATTGCAGTCAAATTTGAATATAATTTTGATTTAAAGTAATGGAAAAATAAAACAGTTTCATATATTTGCATATTTAGAAAAGTATTTTATGTAAATGAGCATGAGCAGGACTCGTGCAGGTTTCTGGACTATCAATTCGTTGATAAATGGAGGGACCGGCCTCAAATACTCATTTGTTTCAACGTGTTGTTTAGCGCAAGGTATAGTCAGTTTTGGCACGGAAACGTGTTATCTTATACATCGATGTCCATGATCTGACTAACTCAGCTGTTGTTCCTCGAACGCTGTACATGTTGCTTATTTAAAATTCTAATTTGGATTATATTACGCTGACTGTAACACAAACTAACATTTACGAAGACGAGAGAAGACGTTTTTACAATCTTCTATCATGAAAATGCTATAAGTTTGACCCAGCTTATATAATTAGGAGTGGTATCTTATTTTATTGCCACGTTTTCTGGCACTAATGTATGAAATTCTTAAACCTGTTTCCTATTAGAAAAGCTCTGTTCATTATATTGCAAAGGGATCTTAGACAGCTACAGAACGAAAGCATGATTTCATTACAAGAAATGCTGTAAATAAAATTGAACTCCACATTTTCTAGTCCAGTGAGAAGTACAAATATTGCACGCATTAGTGCTATTAACAATAAAATAAACAAATGATGCACAGAAGTGAAGATGATAATATCTTTGCTAATTTCTTTATTTTTTAGTTACATAATAGATGGTATACTTCTAAAGCAAAATCCAGTGTATTGGCGGCACCTTTATCATGATATTGGTCTAAATACATAGAAGACTAAATTTTAGGGAAGATCCTCATTGTATTGCAGCTCTGAGTTTGCTTCGATACCTAATGTTTTACGAAAGGTACTCCTTTTATTGCAGCGTTGATTATATTTAGATAATTAGATTTTAGGGTAGGTCCACATTTTTATTTGCCTCGTTGAGTATACTTCGATGCCTTAAGTTTAGGGAAGGTCCTCATTGTATTGCCGCGTTGAGTATACTTCGATGCCTTCAGTTTAGGGTAGGCACACATTTTTATTGCCGCGTTGAGTATACTTCGATGCCTTCAGTTTAGGGTAGGTCCCCATTTTTATTGCCGTCTTGAGTATACTTCGATGCCTTAAGTTTAAGGTAGGTCCACATTTTTATTGCCGCCTTGAGTATACTTCGATGCCTTAAGTTTAGGGTAGGTCCACATTTTTATTGCCGCGTTGAGTATACTTCGATGCCTTAAGTTTAGGGAAGGTACTCATTTTATTGCAGCGTTGAATATATTTAGATACCTAGATTTTAGGTAAGGTCCTCTTTTTATTACAGCGTTTTTCCACTTTAAAAAAAGAAAGCTTACTAAACTTTCACTTTCCCTCAGTCTTTATTGTTTCTTCTACATTCTTATTTTCATTGAGAGATATTGTTATCAAAATACGCATATACTTATTCCCAAATATACCCTCAGATATATTACGAGACCCTCCATTTCTCTGTCTGTCTGCCTGCCTAATCATCCGTTTGTCGTCGCTGCATCTCGTCAAACGTCATCAGATGGACATTCACGAAACTTTATCGTGTCAGCAGGGTAACTATGCGCAAAAGGGGTATATTTTTCTCCTCTCTCCTGAGGCGTCCAAGGTTGCAAAAATTTCGCTTGGATTCACTTTTGTGCAGACAGTTAAAAATACATATAGTATGAAACATAAGTGCGAGAACTTTGTGTAATTCTTATTCATGGCTGTAAATTGTACATACTATCTATAGTTTGATTGTACCTACGTGTCCTGAGTTTGTTAAGAGCGAAAGTTATATAGGATAAATAAATAGATAGTTGGTATGTGTTAACAAGTATTAATACTAATCTTAGTAATATGACTCAGTGGCGCCTTTCGATTAAGTTCTCATTGGCTGACGGGGCTTCGATGTTTCAAAACGACTTCCGTAATTTCTCATTGGTTGGGCTGGGTCACATGAATAGGCAAATTTGAGGCCATATCAGTAATATGATCCGTCACGTGGGTTTTCTTGTGAAATTTAATTATAATAGAAAGTTTGTATAAGGAACGAACTGTGTGCGTTATAATAGTATAATAATAACAAAAGGCGCGTTGAATTTGCCATGACGAGTGATGAAGGTAGCAATTGTTGTTATGTATATTTAATTTAATTGTTTGTCTGTTAGTTTTAAATTTATTTTATTCCATTCCATGTTATTGTAATGTAACATTGTTTGCTACACTTGACCTTGTCCAAAATTTAGTTCAGTTCTGTTTGACCTGATTTACTTTTTTATTTCATTCATGTAAACAACTTATTAGCTTCATTATCCTCTGTGGGTATGAGCTCATTGACCAAATTACCGTAAGTTCTCTTTTCTCATTTTTCACTTTGTATTCTAGGGAAATACCTTATTTGTTAAATTTTACAAAGCTTGTTGTCTTCACTCTTTTCTGTTACTTATATTAAGAGCATAGACTAGTAACAGAAAATTGGGCGTTCGTCCTTGTGCTACGAATTTTAGCTAAAATACTTCACAAAACTTTGTTTTTGAAACTTTAAATTCCCCTAGTTTCGGAATTTTTTAAATCCCAAGCATTATTTCACATTTTAGAAATTTTTAGTGAAATCAGAAAGATTTTTACAGTGTCATCAAATCTGGAGATCTTTATTTTAAATCCTACTCAGGAGCAGTTAGACTGTTTGAAAAAAGATGAATTGCTTCAGCTTGCCAGAACACATGATCTTTCTGAGGCAAAAGCTTCTTTAACAAAGCAAGAAATAAAAATATTTTGGTCCAGTATTTGGTGGAAATGAATGTTTTGGATAAAAGTGCTTTGGTTTCCAACAGTAAGTCTGTCTCAGACTCTGCCATAAAAGTAAAGGAATTAGAATTAAAATACAAGATGGATTTAGAGTTAAGAAAGCTTGAACTTCAGAAAAAGGAAAAACAATGCAAATGCAATTATATAAGGAGGAAATAGAGGAAAATGCTGCTGGAGAAAGAGGAGAGTGCGCAACAAATGCAGTTACAGAAAGGAGAGAAAAGCAATTAGATAAGGAGTAGAGAGAGAGAGAGAGAATAGTGTGTGTGTGTGTGTGTGTGTGTGTGTGTGTGTGTGTGTGTGAGAGAGAGAGAGAGAGAGAGAGAGAGAGAGAGAGAGAGAGAGAGAGAGAGAGAGAGAGAGAGAGAGAGAGAAGCAAATGCAGTTGCAATAGGAGAAAGATGAGAGAGAGAGAGAGAGAGAGAGAGAGAGAGAGAGAGAGAGAGAGAGAGAGAGAGAGGCAAATGCAAAGATAGAAGGAAGAAAGAGAATATCATGTTAGATTTAAAAATTTAGAGACGGCAAGTGAAAAGCACATCCCCACTTTACATACAAATACAAGTTCTGATGTTACTAAGAATATTAGGTTAGTGCCCCCTTTTAGAGAAAAAGAAGTAGATAAGTATTTTCCTCATTTTGAAAACATTTGCTGAAAATTCAGAATGGCCAAGGGAGCATTGGACTCAGTTATTACAGAGTGCACTTTCTGGCAAAGCCCGAGACATCTATACTTCCCTGTCAGTACAGCAGAGTGCAGACTATGATCTGGTTAAGGAATGCATCTTAAAGGGTTATGAGTTAGCTCCTGAGGCTTATCGGAAAAAATTCAGGAACTATAAAAAAGAAGCTGGGCAAATTTGCAACAGAAAAATAGCAGTTATTTGATAGGTGGTGCTTAGCCAAGAAAGTTGATCAAGATTACGAAAATCTCACACAACTCGTATTAATTGAAGAATTCAAGTATTGCATCCATAGTGACATTAAGACTTATCTTCATGAGCATAAGGTCGAAACCTTGGAAAATGCTGCTCGTACTTCTGACGACTATTCCTGAGCTCATGAACTTTCTTTTGTAAACAAGTCTTCCACTCAGCAGTGTACTGGGACAAAAAAGTATTTCAGCCTAATACGAGTCCTTGTAAATTCCAATCTGGGACAACTTTTAGAAATCATGTTTCTGATTAGATTGATCAGAAATCCTTATCTCTTCCTACGTGTACCTATTGCAAGAAGAAAGGACACGTTATTTCTCGTTGCCATAAATTAAAAAGTAAGCATCAGAATCAAGACAGACCTGTTACAAATGCTCTTATTTATAAGAGATCAAAGTCATGGTCATTTATTGAAAGCAATACATTTGTTGGGTCTAATAAACCCCAGTCTGATTTCATTATGGAGAATTATGAACCATGCATGTCGAAGGGTTCTTTCTCACTCATGGAACACGGGAGCTTCTCAGTCTTTTATTATCAGGTACTTTGCCTTTTTCTGTAAAGTCTTCTTCTAATAAGAGTCTTCTTATTCAGGGAGTAGAGTGCGGCTTTGTTAATGTTCCTCTCCATTCTATAAATTTGTCATCAGACTTAGTCTCAGGAACAGTAACAGTCGGAACAGCGTCTTCTTTACCCGTTCAGGGCATTCATTTATTACTAGGCAATGACCTAACTGGAAATGAAGTTGTGGTTAATCTACTTGTAACTGACAAGCCTTGTTTGCATCAGAAAGTCGATCCTATTGAAATAGAATTCCCTGATTATACCCTGCTTGTGCAGTTACTAGAGCTATATCAAAGAAAGCTCTTGAGAATGATGTTGATAAGGAAAGTAATCCTTTAGCTAACACATGTATTGGCTTTTGATGATGTCACTTTCACTCCTTTTTTGGATCAATCAAAAGGTATTGATCACAGGGATCCTCTTTTAACTACTTATTCTCTTTATTCTAATCGGGCTGACAAAAGACAATCCCTTGTCGCCGAACAGGAAAAAGATCCCGAGATCTCCTGTTTGTTTCGAAGGGCCATTAGTGAAACTGAAGTCACAGAAGTACCTGTTTGTTATTTCATTAAAAATGGAGACCTCCCGAGGTAGCTGCTGGTGACGAGTGGTCAGTGAACTATCAAACTGTAGTTCCAAAATCGTACATACATGAAATTCTTAGTCTCGCCCATGAAATTCCTTTGGCTGGTCATGCAGGGATTAATAAGGCTTATCACAAGAACTTGAATCACTTCTATTGGCCAAAAATTAAAAAGTGATGTTTGTAAATGCTGCAGATCTTGTCATACAAGTCAAATGGTAGGAAACTCCAATGAGAAGATACCTAAAGCTCATCTTCAAACCATTTCTGCATTTGACAAACCATTTAGCAGAATAATAGTAGATAGTGTCTGTCCCTTACCTAAGACCAAGTCAAGCAATACTTGTTGACCAGTATGTGTGCTTCAACAAGATTATCAGAGGCAATTCTTTTGAGGAACATTAAAAGTAAAACAATAGTAAAAGCTTTGATAAAGCTTTTTACTCAGTTTGGCTTTCCCAATTCTGTCCAATCTGATCAAGGGTCAAATTTTTTTCTGGAATGTTCCAGCAAGTTATCGACGAATTAGGCATCCAACAAATCAAATCTTCTGCCTATCACCCTGAGAGCCAAGGGGCTCTAGAAAGATTTCATCAAACTTTGAAAATTATGATTCGGTCATATTGTTTCGATACAGATAAAGATTGGGATGAAGGCAATCATTTACTATTGTTTGCTCTTTGGGAATCAGTTCAAGAATCTTTAGGATTCAGTCCCTTTCAACTAGTTTTTGGATATACTGTGCGTGGACCACTGAAGTTGTTAAAAGAGAAACTTCTTTCTAATGAAGACACCGAAATCAATCTTCTCGATTATGTTTCTAAACGCAACTTTGACACATAAATATGTTAAAGGAATATGTTGAGAGAGATAGCCGGGTTAATCATGCAGTTAATGTAATTGTATCTGTCCTACAAACTGAGGATTTAAGCGAAGGAATGGAATTGGACTCTACTGCCTTTGGAGTGACAAATCTTCGAAATTCAGAAATTATGAATAATCTTAACCAGGAACTTTCACATTTACAACAACAAGAAAAGAATGCATTTAAACAGTTATTACTTGAATATGAGCACTTATTACCAGATGTTCCTACGAGAACAAACAAAATCTATCGTGACGCTGAAATTGTAAATTCCACACCTGTAAAACAACACCCGTACAGGATGAAACATCTCAAACAGGAATGTTTGAAAAAAGAAATTCAGTATTTGCTGGAAAATGATTTCATAGATTCGACTGAAAGAGACTGGAGTTCACCATGTGTAATTGTTCCGAAACCAGATAATACTTTCCGCATGTGCGCTGATTATTGATAGGTGAACAGTGTGACTAAAACAGATTCATTTCCATTACCAAGAATCGATGACTGCATTGATAAAATTGGAAATGCAAACTATGTCACCAAATTTGACCTTCTGAAAGGACTTTGGCAAATTCCACTGACGGAAAGGGCAAAGGAAATTTCGGCATTCGTGACTCCAGATGGACTTTACCAATATAAAGTGATGCCGTTTGGGATGAAAGGTTAGCCAAGTACTTTTCAACGTTTGATGAATATGATTACCTCTGGTCTAGATAATTGTGATGCTTACATCGATGATGTCATCATCTACAATGATACCTGGAATGAACATTCAGCGACAATTCGGAAATTCTTTGACAGACTCACTGATGCAAGTTTGATAATTAATTTATCCAAAAGTGAGTTTTGCCGTGCTTGTGTAACATTTCTAGGACATATCGTGATACATGGACAAGTTAAACTTATAGATGCTAAGGTCAAGGCTATCTCTGAATTCTCTGTGCCTGTCAGTAAAAAGCAGCTGATGCGATTTTTTGGGTATGGCTGGATACTATCGGAATCTTTGTTCCAATATTTCCATAATTGCTGTACCCCTGACAAATTTATTGAACAAGAAAACCATGTTTCATTGGTCTGAAAAATGTCAGGAGGCTTATAATAAGTTAAGGGCCATACTTAAAGGTGTACCGGTTCTTACAGCTCCAAATTTCATTTAATCATTTAAACTGTCTGTTGATTCAAGTGATGTTTGGGTTTGAGCAGTATTGATTCAAGAAGATAAAAATGATGTTGATCATCCAGTGTGCTCTTTTTCTAAGAAATTAAATAAGTACCAGAGAAATTATTCCACAATCGAGAAGGAATGTTTGGCTTTGAAATTATCATTACAACACTGAAGTTTACATTCATTCAGCTTCTTCACCGATTATTGTGTTTAGTGATCACAAGCCCATTTACTTTCATCGACAAGATGAAAAACAAAAACCAGAGATTATTAAGGTCGAGTTGGTTGTTACAAGAATATATTATTGATATCAGGCACATTAAAGGAAAAGACCATTGAATAGCAGATGCACTTTCACGTGTATAGAAATATGTTGTTTCATGTATACTTTGTGTCATTCATAAGATTTCATCTTATGTTTTCTTACTACATTCATATTTGATTTATAGTAAAATGAAAGCTTTATTGGATAAATCTTTCTTTTTCTTTATGAGGAGAAGTGTTATGTATTTTTAATTTAATTGTTTTTCTGTTAGTTTTCCATTCCATGTTATTGCAATGTAACATTGTTGCTGGACTTGACCTTGTCCAAAATTTGGTTCAGTTCTGTCTGACTTGATTGACTTTTAAAATGTTTCTTTATTTTCTTGATGTAAACAGCTAATGATAGCTTCATTATCCTCTATGGATATGAGCTCATTGACCAAATTATTATTCAGGTAAACATGTCGATTTGGGTCAGGGTTTTGGGAATTCCAAAGTGAATTTATAGAGTATTATGTTTTAAATAAACAAGGCTCATTAGATCATTCAAGAACGTTATTTTCCGTTAGGTAATGGTTGTTTTTAGAAAATGCTAATTTGTGACCTGAAGTCAAACAGAGAACAATATTATCTTGTTACTGTCAGAATTTTACCATTTCTGCTTTAACATCTGGCACTTTAAGTTGCATTATGTTGTGTCCAGTTTGGGATGAATTTTACTTTCTTCAAATTATTGAATTCATGTGAATATTTTCTCAGGAAATACAAAAGTGCTCTGACAAAATTCTTGCATTAAGACATTCATTAGAATTTATACTAAATTCAAACTTAGAATAATATTTCAGTGATTCAACAAGAGACTGTTGACACATCATAACATAACAGGCCATAACATACAAGTCATCTCCTTCAATTTTAAATCTCTTCGGGACTTGAACTGAGTTTTATTCAGGACTTTCTCTTACTAGGACTTGTGTTTTTAATTCTTGGATTATTTTTTGGATTTAATTCCCAAGTTCTCTTTTCTCATTTTTCACTTTGTATTCTAGGGAAATACATTATTTGTTAAGTTTTACAAAGCTTGTTGTCTTCTCTGTTACTTATGTTAAGAGCATAGACTCATAGCAGCTTATAATGGGTTATAACGGTTCCGTCGTACCAGATATTCTCTTCAGGTGACAATAGCTAGTAGACATATCGTGTACAACATAGATTCATTGTGAACACTACCATCTATTAATGGTTGATAAAGCAATGAGGTATGAACTATTTATATCTAATTCATTTTACAAGTGGAAGTAGGATAAGATGTGTGCTGATGTCTAAAAACGAGATAAGAACTTTTTATGGACATAAGTCAGTTTAGACTTTCATTTACGCTGGGTATAGAGTAGCTCATTATTCAACAAGTTCTATCTACTGCGTTTACTTCATATTTATAATATTGTTTGCAAAATAAGGCAGCGATATCCATGTCACACAAACCACTGAGTCACCTAAATGGCAATACAACAGATGATAGGAAACAACAAAAGAAATTGAAACAGAAACAAAGAAGCGTTAAAGTGAATCAATTTCTCATACATCTGTGAAACGTGAGATAAGATATCCACATTAAATGTCTTAACCACTGTGTATCTGAACTATAATAGTTAGACATAACATTAAGATATGATCTTTCCTATGGATAATCCGGGAATGGCGAGGCATGACATCCATTTAGTGCCTGATTAGAGACGACGAAGCCCGTAGAAACATCGCAGTGATCAAAACACATATTAAGATATATTTTATTTCTTCCAGGCAATTACATGTACCGGATATATGTTTTGCAAACCAATGAT
The DNA here is from genome assembly GCA_016617855.1 of Megalonaias nervosa. Classification (NCBI taxonomy): domain Eukaryota; kingdom Metazoa; phylum Mollusca; class Bivalvia; order Unionida; family Unionidae; genus Megalonaias; species Megalonaias nervosa. Next base: position 11,649 of record JAECUM010077208.1, read on the forward strand.
TGATATGTCATTGTGACGTGCTTTGATGAATTGCAGCAATTTAAAACAAATGTCAACAAAAATCTAGGACATGTTTCCTCAATTTAATTTGTTATTTTGTGAAACAAAACGTTTGTGAGGCCAATGAAAACATGCAAAAGTGTAGCCGAGTGTTATACTTACCACTACAAACCAGAGGACTGGGTGTGATGACTTTTAGAGCCTGTATAAAATATGGGAGTAATGAATTTCATTCATCATTTTTTATGCGTTAGGAACGATTAGTTTTTAGGATTAGAGTCCAATGTTCATCTTATCTGTATGATAATCATATTTATTTGTCTAACATGTAGGTAGTTACAGATATTTTTTCCTCAATTTGTGTCATTTCATGTATCGACAAGACGAGGAAACCAACTGGATATTGGTAAAAATTAGAGAAATGAAAATATATTTGCTGCAATAAGAAAAGAAACAATAAAAAAATAACAAACAATCAAATTCAAATTCCTTTTTGAATACATCTGATTAGAAGTGAAGAATACATCTGATGAGACGTGAAGATAGTATCAATTCTTTACTAACTTTGAAGATAAAAATTTCACTCATTAAATCATTACGCGTAATTTGAAAAATTAGAGACGGTGTGTAGAATTTTAAAGTAACAATGACGTCAAAGACACCCCTGTAGAATGCAAACTATCTCCCATTATACACCGCTTTTATAAATTTTGACCTTCTTAAACTGGGTCCACAAGTAAAAATAAAGTTTATAATTTTGTAAAGTTGTTACACTAATAGGTATTTTATACCTACAATCGCGTTTTTACCTTATTAAAAATTGGAATGTTGTTTCTAAATTTATCAATATTAAAGTTGACAACAGTAAATATGAGACAAATAATCAAACGAAACAATGAGCATGTTCGTGGTTTACATAAAACGTTACATAAAAATATTTTGTGACTTCGGCGTTAACAAAAGCCTTTAGGGACTCCTACGTAACATTCTTGCAACAGATGAATACAGCATTTGGAAATATCACAAAAACATTTTAAAAGTAAACATTACTCGAATAATTTCTAGTAGAGAAATACATATTGATGTCTAAACACTCGTATAGAAATGACCTTTCTGTCATTGAATTGTACCTATCTGTCGTTGAGTTGTACCTTTCTGTTTGGAAGCGGTCTGAGCGATTGGGTCACTCGAGGAAGCGGTTTTATTATTCCATGTCCCAATAATGTCATTGCCGACGTGGACAGACTAGAAATTTTGATTGGCGGAAAACGAGCCGGCAATAATTTCCCAGAAATCATTAATGAAGCAGCTGCTATTTGTCAGAGATTATTTACAGACGGTATCGTGTATATTAATGTTTATCGTTCCCTCATCGATGAAATCGCCGATGATTACCGCAGTGATTAATGGTATACAATTAGATGAGTAACAAGAAAATAAGATGATCATACATTATGCTCACCGTCCGTGGACCGATCATGGTCAGGGTGAGAAATTCGCAATTACCTACATATAAAGTATTTCACGGAGATGGACTCGGTGATGTTGTTCAGGGTTTATTTAGAAGGATATCCCCAAAAGCAATACCGACTGTTGTTCGTAAAAAATGTATTGGTACTGTTGGTGAAATTGTCGGTAAGGCATTCTCAGCAATCAAGGACAGACTAGCACGATTAATAAGCAGACCGCAGGCGGTCCGATCTCAGCCAGTAAAATTACCTTGCACCGAAGTTATGCCTGCAAATGTTAGTAAAATAATAAATCAAGCTGCAAATAAAATTTTAGCAGAGTTGGCTGGTGTACCCCTATCAGAAAAAGAACAAAATATAACTGCTAGTCTGATAGCAGGAAGTGGTCTTCGTGTTAAACGATAGCAAGTATAATAAAGATGTTCAAACGTATATCTGATCCCGCATTCGACATGGACGCACCAGTTGTCAAAGATGAATCGATGCGTGATTTTCAATATTATTCTTATCACGCACGACAACCTAACGCTCGAGGAAGAATTGAATTACTAGTTCAGGATACAAATAGATATTTTCTGCCCGCTGAGGCATTAATTGAGATCCAAGGAAGATTTTTAAAAACAGATGATACAGCATACGGAATTGGTGATCGAGTTGGTTTTGTTAATAATGGTGTCATGGCGTTATTTGACGGCGCCATATACATGATTGACGGAAGGAATATTGAATCGATTCAGAAAGACGACGACGTTGCCAGGACAATACTTGGCCTTGCAAGATACAGCGATGAGTATTCAAGATCAGCTGGTCCGTCATTGATGTTTGCCAAAGATACCACTGATCAACCCGAGAACAATAACGTGAGACTAAATGCAGCTGGAACTGACGTTGCATCGATGAATGAAAATTTCAACTTGGTATTCGCATGACGTCGATCAACGTTGAACGGCAATGAAGAATTTTCATATGTGATTCCACTATCACTAATCTTTGGATTTTGCAGAAATGTCAGAAAGGTTATTTTCGGGGCAAAACAATCGTCCGTGTGAGAAAAGTTACCGACGATGATGCAATATGGCACGTTGAAGGAGTTGACGAAGCTGCAACTGTGGCACTTCATTGAAAAGTAATACTGACAAAACTTTCTTTGTGAATGCCAACAATGACTTCATCACTAACCGAAGAACAATGGTTACTTTCTTTTATGGGCAGCGGTGACAAATCAACATTATCATGATTGACGATGACCACAGATAATGTTCAAAGTTCCGTTAATGGTTTATTCACATGGCAGATAGTCTCACGTCAAGGTGTATCTGCACCGCGACATATATTCATTGCTTTCCAAGATACTGCACGAGTAAACTCACAAACACGAAGTATAATGATATTTGACAAACTTGGAGTTACTGAAGTTTCACTGAGAATAAATGGACATCAAGAACCAGCTGAGGATACATTACTGAATTTTGATAATGATCATGTTGCACTTGCATATCATCGTTTGATGACATTCATGGGGCGTGATCAAAATGTTGATTCCGGTTTGCAAATATCACAGCGGGATTTTACAATGCTGTATCCGATTTATTACTTTTCTCTGGAACACTTGGATTTAGTTAGACACTCTGTCGTTGCTATACACTTTCAAGCTCGTGTGGCAAGAGGAGCAGCTATTGCTAATTACAGAGCAATCGCTGTTATACTCTCAGATAAAATAATGTTGCTTGAAGGTGTTGGTGGACGAATGAGAGTCATTGTTACCCCAGTCGAAAACATGTAATTAAATTGCTCATGATATTATAATGTCATTTCATCATGTTAGTGTCAGTATGACTCCTGGTCAGATTAAAAAGCTACAATCAGTATCAAAAAAGAATTCGGGAATGAAAATATCGTATTCAACATTATCAACATAGACAATAACTGATCCGGCAATATGTGGCCGTGAAGTAATTGCTGTACTCGACGCTGTGTCATCATCAATGACGACGCCTCATAAAGTCGTGCATGATTATACCACCAGACGATATAGCCATCCACCGTCGTTTTAAACAGGCCTAGTGAATATACAATGGTAGATATTTTTGGAACATCTTCTCGTAGTCTCAAACCTCGAGGTGAATTATCCAAATACGCAACATTTGATAATGTCAAGGACGAGATAATCGTTTGCGTCTCGTAGAAGTGGACCAAAATGAAGTTTTTTTTTTTTCAGGATCAGCAAGGATGATTAAAAACGAGCAATATCTCGTTGACAGATATTATTCTGCGGGTTCCAGATGCGACTGAAAATAACTTAGCGGTATTTACTAAGAACGATAAAATTTAAAACTCTGAGGAATCAATATTAACACTCATGGTAGAAACTGGTGGACGAATCAGTAGAATTGGAGATATTATGTATGGCGATCTCAACATGAGCAGAAATACAACTATTAATGTGAGAGAACCAAAATCAGACGATGATGTGGCAATGAAAAGATACGTAGACAGCACCAACAACACGATCAGAACTGGGATTAATGATCTTTTGTTATCCACCGGTGATACAATGACTGGTTCCCTGAACATGTCTAATAATAAAATTACTGGTTTTAGAGAACCAGAATCAAACTATGACGCTGCAGCAAAAAAAAAAAATATGTCGATGATAGCAACTTTCCGAAGATGACTACGCTGATGACAGTCAGTGATGGATTGGCTACATTTAGATCTGATTATACTACTCACGTACAAGAGTTTGCAAATTTCCGCAGAACCATAAATAGAATTCTTGTTGATTTTTTAGGAAATCCAGCAGCTATCTACATTAAACTCTCTGACATAAATAGAGCTATTAATGAATTTTTTGGAGTCCAGCAGTCGTCGACATCAAACTCTCCGAAATCAAAAAGATTACCGACAGTGTAGTATATACAGTAGCGTCTGGATCAGCATTATGGGGACCACTCAATAAATCCGTCAAATATGACGCTGAAGTTATCGGTATATACAGATTTTCAGTACTCGGCACTACAACATTTACAATATTAACCTCAGATTTCCCAGTTGATTTATCCTCTGGATATATTTTAGTAGTAGTGGATCAAAGCGACGAGGTAACATTTGCAGTGACACCCGAAAAACAAGACCTCGGTTTGATTTACTATTGGTGTCTCGAATTAGTCGCTAAACTACCACCTACTTAAATTATATAATGAACCAATCGATTGACTTTGTTGCAGCGCAACATTATAGATACAAACACGTGTGTTTGTTACAGACCCAACTAAAAATATCATTGATGAGTACACAGTAAAACTAAAAAATACCGCAGACGTATAGTTGTTACTGACATAATTGTATGTTCTGCATCCGCGATCGTCGCTGGAACAGCAACTATAATCGGATCATTATCAGCGTCATACATAATAGCACCAGTAATAGAAATTGATGTTGCAATTGCAGCCGGTGTTGCTGGTATTCTTAATATCATCGCAAAACAATATCTACGTGTGCGGCTAATAAATTACACGAATATACAACGTTGCTATCAGCGGCAACACACGCACACGCCAAATTATCATCGCTGATATCATCAGGACACAGTGATGGAATAATATCAGATCAGGAATTCGCAGACATGAATAAGGTTTACCATGAAGCAACTGGAAACCAAAACCCACCGTCTCCGACGAGGACAGAGTCATCTTAATTTAAATCAGGAAGTAAATAATAATGACTACGTCACAAGAATTACTACAACAAATCGTCGCTAATACAACACCGCCAACAAAAACGATGATATCAGCGAGTTCAACCAATCCTGAAATCGACGTTATCTTTCCAACGGCAATTCCAGCAAAAGAAATAGCATTAGCACAATTGCGTGTATATTACAGCTTTCCAAATATTAAATCAAAGTCATTCGGTGGGTTACCCGCAAACAACTCATTAGTGTTTTCGTATAAAAATAAATCCGATGGAACTCCAGATTGGCAAGTTGTTTGTATTCCTACCGGCATTTATCAAATAGAACAGATTAATAGTGAATTCCAACTCAGGATTAAATCTATCACAGGAAAAGAATCTAAAATCGCTATTACTGTTCATGAGCTAACATTATCAGCTGCGATAGAAATATCCATACCCGACTACGCCTAAGATATATATCAATCATCGATTAGAACAGTGTTAGGATGGCCAGAGGTATCACCTGTTCATCAAGGACAACCACAGCCTCAACGCGGTGATTATGTTTCAGACAAACTCGTATTTACAAAATATCCAGAGTATAGAAAAACTTACACGTGGAGTTGGATACAGATAAGTGGAACAGAAACAGGACCTACAAAATTTATTTATGTAAATTTTGATGGTAAAAAAAATTCCTACACTTGTTAATAAAATATTTGATATTGATCGCGAAACCCGTAATGCATTTATCGATGAACGGTTTATTAATTCATTCGTGAATGAGGCTAAAAGTGAGCATCAAACTGCGTCAACGGCACTACGACAGTTATTTCAAAATTATGTACAAGAGTATCCCAATGATAATGTAAAAAATCCGATCATTGAAATGGTACAACATCTAAATCAGGTTACATCAGACCTTGAGTATCTTAATCAGGTTATTATTGCATCAGCAGCTACTGATAAGGGTCTTGCAGACGAATAAGCAACCACTCAATAATCATTTGCTACACATTATAAAATAACCGAGGCAGATATACCAAAATTTATTTTACCCGGATTTAACACAGACGAATTAAGAAAATCAGTTAATGATATCATCGATGAATACTATTCCCAGATTATTGCCGCATGGAGAAAAATATCCCCTTCGGCGAGTATTCTCTTATATAACAACGATCCAGATGTTGTCGCGATAACATCAACGATTGCAGTCAATCTTGTATGTGATGCATTTGACGGCAGTTATCAAGTAGATATTGAAAAATCCAAACAATCACTGCAAGGATATATCTTATATTCATTTACCCCTGAAGTACCTCCTGGGTTTTTAATTGTGTCAGTACCTGTTAACCCGGTTTATCTACGATGTCATAATCCGCTATTATCACGGATACATTTCAGACTTACTGACCAGAACGAACACTTGCTTGATTTACGACATACAGTTTTGACAATAAGTTTATATGTGAGAACGTGACTGATCTCTTCTCAAATTAAATCACACAAATAAATATAATGGATGGAATAATCGCTGAGATAGAAAAACTAACCCATGCACAATAATTGATGGTGTGTTATTATTGTCTAAACAAACTTCGTAGTAAGATTCTCGAGGATGTAATCGATATAGTAAAAAAATTTCAGTCAATGGAAATAATAAAAAAATAAATCTGAATCTGATTCAGAATAAAAATAAAAATTAAAATATTTCTGAATAAATATAAATATTATAATCTGATTCTGAATAAAAATTAAAAATAAAAATAAATCTGACTCTGTCAGAATAAAAATAAAAATAAAAAATAGACCTGAATCAGAATAAAAAATAAAAATAAAAATATTTCCGATTCTGAATAAATATTATAATCTGAATCTGAGTCAGAATAAATAAATACAATTTTCATTTTCACAATCCCTCTTGACTTTCATCAGTTACTTTGTCAGCGACCTTGTCACTGAGTTTACAATCGTACATAAATTTTTTCAGCTCTCGCACACGTGAACTCATAATTTCTTTTGTTTCGAATTCGCTTGATAACTCTGATCTTACTTTCTCAATCGCGTTTGCGAGTGAAACAAATTTTCAAATATCCTCATCATCAACATAAAGTAGAGATAGTTTTACGACTTATTGAAGTAATGTAATGAATCTATATTCAGCTGCTAGTGCATATCTCCCATCATATTTCCGTTCCTGTAGCGCTTCAAAATTATTTGTGATTTTTTTCAGGATCCAATTGTTCAGATAATTCTATATCCACATTATTTAATTTTTTAATCTCAGAAATAATTTCATTAATATTTTCAGAATTTATTATACAATACATATTTGTTTAAAATAAAATTTCATTATAATATTTGTTTGTTACACCATAGAGATTGTGATTTAAGGGGTAATTGCCCCATCAAAATTATGATTTCAGTCGGATTTTCTGGATTTAGCGGGTAATTGTCCCATAGAAATTGTGATTTCAGTCGGTTTTTCTTGATTTAAAGGGTGATTGCCCCATCGAAATTGTGATTTCAGTCGAATTTTAAGAAATATTTATTATAATGAAATTTTATTTTTTGAGAAATTCGGGAGTTAAAGTACAAGCAGCGCCGATTCACTGTAAACAATCAAATTGCTAGCTAGCTAGCGTGGGAAAGTTGTGACACAGGATACCTGAGATTGGAATGTCGCGTGTATATTATTAGCAGCGCCGTGGAAGTGGGATTGGAATGTTGTGTGACCTACTTAGCGGCGGCTAAAAAGCCATTGAGTGTACATGCAGGTCTATTGCCAACTATCTTACCTGGAAATCTAAAATTGACTCACTTGGATTGTGCACGCAGGGGAGGCATGTACAATGCACACATCACTTGTGAACGATCTGCTTCTTGTTTTTCTGAATTTATCAGGGATGAGGTCAAAAGGCGTAACATACAAGAAAGAGGGACAGTCCCGGTGTAACACACCCTGATTTTGCCAGGGACAGACTCCCCCTGACGTAGTCAGGGACGAAGTCAAGCGGGACAAGAAATACAGTGTGTGAGACACAACAAAAAAAATAATCGCGGCGGTCATGTGATATTACGAAGTTACAAGCGGGCAACTGCTTAATCACTGTATCGGAGAAAGCTTTGCTTCACAAGATTATATCCCTTCATCTTGCAAACAACTACAATTGAGTCAAAATTGGATTGTCTGTGTCTGTCAGGATATACTGAAATGTCTTTTTTGTTTATACCTCTTTGAAAATGCCGATTTATATATTTTTCAGCGACACATTGTACCGAACGCGCTTGAAAATCAAAATATTTATCAGCTGCATTTATCGATGGGAATTTGCTTCTTCACCAGTCTCCACGTTCACAGATTTAATCGCCCTGGGAAATTTACTATATTTTCCACTACAACCACGTGCAGAATTCTGACTTTGTGTAATAGCCTGTAAATCACGTAAAGAATTATTTTTCGGATCTGAATCAATATGATCGATCACAAATTCATCTTCGATTATTCCATGGAAACATTCGAATACGAATTTATGACAATGATATATTTTTTCCCAACAGAAAATCTGAGATAACCAGCATCATCAACAGTACCGACTGTTTTTTCAGTCGACAGTGCCTAATTACACCATTACGAGCTGCCACATAGTTTTTAAATGATAGGATGCTTCACAAATTCATTTAGCTCCATTTATATAATAATATTATTTTGTCTAAATAATTATTTTATTGTTGGTGCGAAAATCTCACGAGATAGTCTTTGGCGTTTTTTTTTTATAGGAGATTTGATGTTACCGGCGTTATTT
>JAECUM010077209.1:0-12128 GCA_016617855.1 Megalonaias nervosa
TATATATATATATATATATATATATATATATATATTATTTTGACATTGTTAAGGTGCATGAAGTGGTCAGTCCGTTAAAATATCACAATGTGTTATGAATGCTTTAAAAAAATAATCTTAAATCCAAAATGTAATAGCTATTTTATAATTTGCGGTTAAAAGTTTTGTCATAGGCTTAAGAGCAAATTCTATGCGTTCTTTTCTCCGTCTATTTTTTCGGAATATTTTCAGCATGTTTAAAAAGAACATTCTTATATCTTGACAATATAAACAGAACCAAAGCGTAAGCTGCTTATCCCAATGAATGTTGTTCGTGGATGCTGAACTTCCTTCGTTGGGCGGATTTAGACCTTTATAACCGCTATGTGTGTTATTATGGATAAAGCAGTAGCAGTGGCTGTGGATATGGCGTTTGATAAGTGAGCATTTATGGATACGGTAGCTTATATTATGTATACACTGCTGGCCTTGGGGTGGTTCGGATAGATGGATGGATACACTCACGGCAATGGCCACGGAAAGTAAGAACTAACATTGCTTATCTCTTACTATTCGAACTAGGCAGACAACCTAACAGGTCAGCATTGTTAATACATCAAGGTTATATTGTTCCAACCAGTGCAGAGTCACTTTATTCTGTTTCGTTTTTTACAGCTGTTAATATGAACATCTATAAATAACGTTTGGGTAAAAAGAAACATTAAGAATATCAAGAAGCAACCATTTTACTTTGAAGTCTGCCTCTACACTTGTTAACACTCGGCAGTCAGGAAGTTGTTGAACCTTGATGTTGTTTCTTAACACCAATGTTTCAAAAAATGTTTTATGCTGATTGTATGAAAACGAATTTTGAACATATACTATGGACTGAGAAACACAACGTGGTTCAGCTGTGGTATCTTCGCTTATTAGTGTCCTTTTCTCATATTCATGCAATCTAATGTCTAATCTGGTCATAATTCACATGTACAAACTTAAACATCCAGAAATGTAATAGATTGAAAGATGAACGAATGATGATCATTACTCCAATAATCAAAGTGAACAAAATGACAATATTCGCGACTACCTTACAATACATATGGACTTGCTAAGAAAAAGAGGAAATGATAAAGATTTACAACCTTTGAAGCCAAAACCAATCTCTTCCATATCTAGTTCGATGTACATGTAGTTAATGAAGCTCAACCAGTGATATCGGTTTAAAAAGCTGTGAAAAATAAGAAGCCACATTTTAATAGCAATCTGTGCAATTAAAGACAGATGTTATAGACTTAGCAAACATGTGGCATTGCCTTTTCTGGTGATCTGCAGGACATTATTAATAGATACGATGTGTTTTGTTGATGCCTAATACAGTACAAGTTAAACAACGGGGTGGAGGGAGTGCAGGAACTATGAAGGAGTAAAAGAAATTCCACTTAGATAAACTAAACCGACGTACAAAGTCGATGGTTATTTTTAATTGTACATCAAATATAATCGTATCGACCCCAATTACTCATTTCACAACTAAATTTGCATATAGACATTTCTGCTCAGTTGCAAAAGATGATGATATGATGGATGCATGGATAAATTAACTGCTGCTGCAACATGGGGAAAAAAGTTCGTTTTTTCGTATTAGCATACAATAACTGGCCCCATCCTTTATACCATCGTTTAATATTGCTTTTCGTTGGACTAGTCCAAACTTTGTTCATCAGACAATCAGTATAGTTCAGTTGTGAGATTCTCGTTTATTAGCGTCCTTTTCCTATTTTCTTCTTATCTATTGCCGAATCCGGTCATGCATAACATGGACGAACTTAATGTTTCAGCAATTTAACAGTGGGAAAGTCGAATGAGTGAGCATAACTGCAATAACATTCGCGACGACCTTAGAATTAATAGGAACGGTTCAAGATGAAAAGCAAATAATAATGACTTATACAATTTGAATCAAAACCCTCTTCTACCTCCAGAACGGAGTGAAAGTAGTTTTACAAGGGATACGTGTTTAAATCTGTGACAAATGAGAAGCCACATTAATAACAATTAGTGCAATTAGAGACTTAGTTTATAACCTTGGCAAACATGTAGTTTATCCATTCCGGGCGATTTTCAAAGAATTATTGATAGATACGTGTACAGAATACAAGTTAAACAAGGGAGAAATAGAGATATGAAGAAAAAAAATCCAATTCCATAAAGCTTTAAAAAAGAACACAAACGTACAAAACTGGAGGATATTAGCTGTACTGTAAACATTCGTGTCTACCGTAGATACCTATGTCACAGTTTGAAAATAGTAGGCATTTCCGTTGAATTGCAAAAAAAAAAAAATAATATGATATTATGATTTACATGTATGCACTGGAGAAAATTACTGTTACAGCAGAAATTGTCAAGTAGATTGAAAAAGTGTAATGTACCAAATTTTCATCTTCATTGACTGAAAATAATGCATGCAAGTTTAAATCCTACAGAAAATATTTAAGTCATTTCATTTTTCTATCACTTTCACATTTTGTAATATTACATGTAAATTCATCATATGGCCCAACTAGAATGTCTAATTATATTTATTAAGCTGTTGGTTATAGAATGTGGTATCGCTTGTTTCGTAGGGCCGGGTAAAAACATTAGGTAAATGGTAAACGTAAACACGTACCTAATTCGTGAGAAAATGTGTCAGATGGACATGTATATTTGGCTCGCGCTGTGTAAATTTCCACTCATTGTGTGGGGACATGTTAAGCAAACAGTTTAAAGGTGACTGGCAGAATGAAACTCGATCATGCTTGTGATTTCTTTTACTTTTTTCTTGTTTAAAGTCAGATTGTCTCCCTCTTGCTATCAAATTAAAATCAGTATAATTAAACTTTGACTATTAACAGGTAAGTTCAATTACATAATTATATTGCTGTGACCTCTAACTGGGGCAATAAAACTTAATCCGTCCACAACAAGCGAGGGTGTGAGCAATCCATGTTTTGCCAAAATTAATTTTTTTAAAATCACATTGTGTCTTTTTTCATATATATATATTACAAATCAAGATGAATTCCTGGGTACCCTCTTCAATAACTTTCAATCGACTTTTCAATAAATTTCAACTTGTATTATAATACTGATTCGATAACACAATATATTGCAAATTGAAATCAAATGTTCACATCTTTTACAATCACTGCATACAGTTGAACAATGGAACATATCATGCAGAGGAGGTCTGAAAGTTCTAAGTGTGTGTATGTGTGTGTGTGTGTGTGTGTGTGTGTGTGTGTGTGTGTGTGTGTGCGTGTGTCTCAGGTGAATGGATGTGAGCGTGCAGGTATGATTGAATGCTTATTATACCTTCGTGTCACAGTATATATTCTTTTGTCGTAGGTGTAGTGATGCAATGAAAATAAATTGAGACAATTAATTTGTCGTCGAGTTCAACTGTCAGATATATTTCATGCTATTTACAATCTTAAGGTGATATTTTATACGATAAACATAGCACTGTCACAATATCGATCAAAACAGTTGTATAATTCCTCACATAATGAATGATAAGTTAGTCATTCTGGACTGTGGATAAATTGCTCTTGTTAGTGTGAGCAACGAGATTTGATGCCACGATGATTTACCTAGTTAAAGATGACAGTAATTAGGATATTGAATTTTGCAAAATGCATACAAATACTAATGTAAACTGTAAGTAACCCTCCTTAATATTGCTGAATTGCATTTGAACTGAATTATATTTCCACATTTCTAATAGTGACTGTTTTCAGTGGAAGTGGCATTGCAACTTAAAGTCGTCTTCACTAAATGCATGGATCAACTCTCATTGGAACCATTAAATGACTTATGTAGTATGCGTCCATGTGAATAATGACGTATTTTAACATAGGGATAGCATATGATGTGGCAGGTATCTGCGATAGTACATTCTTTACATTCTGGAGCAGATCGCATTGAATCATAGTTATGCCTTCTAAATTTACCAATAATGGCAAACAAATATTGTACACGTTATAACTGTCCATAAATTCCTTACAAACGATAGATTTTAATTCCTCCATCCAAGCGTATTTAGGAAAGGCACTTAGATCGCGTTTGTTCCGTAGCATATTGCATTTGCTGTTAAAATTAAACCCTCACTTACTAAATTAATATATTTCCTAATAACAATCCAAATTAATAATAATAATAATAATAATAATAATAATAATAATATTATTATTATTATTATTATTATTATTATTATTATTATTATTATTATTATTATTGTTTAGTTATCCAAGTAAAATTATTCCTGCTGTAGCTACTAGTACTACTACTGGTGCTATTGCAACAACTATTTCTGCTACTTCTGTTGGTGTTACTACTTTCCATTGGTAGAATGAACGTGCTTGTTTCACAATAAAGCAAATTGTGCATGAAGGCTATGTACTGGACAACATTCTTTTTGTTGACTTTTACTAACCACATTTCAGTATGGTATAAAATCGGGAACAAAACCAAATTATAATCTACCGTTTCATATTCTTTACGCTTTCTCCCGATGAACTCTCCAAATATTCTAGATCATTCCCAAATTCGGGCTCCATAGTCAGAACGTTCTGAGCATGTACAGCAACAGGTGGGTCTCAGCTCAGTCAACGCAACGCAAGACCAGTAGGTTAGGCAAATATATTTATTGTGTAATGAAATGATAGAAAACCATGTTGTCTTTTGTCTTGTGGGGTACTTAATGTTTGCCCCTCAAAAATAAGGGCATTACACCAAACGTCCACATCAAATCTGAAACTATACGATTTTAGTAAGAGCAAACATATGAAGAAAAATGCCCATATTATTACTTCATAAATTCTTGGAATCAGTTATATTTAAAAATACAAAATGTAAAATAGATTTTTCCATCGCAAGAAATAAGGATAAGATTTTCTTACAAGTTTCAAAACAACCGCACCTATGGTCGTTTTGTAAATTTGGTTTTATACATGTACGATGACTTACAGTGTAGTCGAGAAATATTTAGTCGAGTCTAGTGTACTATTACTCGCTAAATTATTAGATTCTTGTAACTGATTTAGAGTTCTAGACAAATCACAATTTCAGTTGACAGGGGAGGGAGGACACAAGAAGCAGGAGTCGTAATGTCTTTATAATTTACAAGTACTACAAATATTTTCTGTCTGTTTAGCTGTGTGCCATTTTGTTTGTTTATTTGTTTGTTCAACTCTTCATATTAATTGTGCTGTCATTGACTGTGAAATACAAACAAACAAGTGTTGAAATGATTCTCAGGGTAAATTTAACCGATGCCATTACTGCAAGCATATTTACCGCGCACGTCTATACTAGTTACATAACGGTTTCACTGGTTTTGTATGGCAATCGACTCTCCGTCCACCAGTGGAGAGCATTGTGGATCAACATCAAATCGCTCTAGGAATGGGGGTTCCTGCAGAACCGGCTGCAATGCAGAACTATATATATATATATATATATATATATATATATATATATATATATATATATATATATATATATATATATATATATATATATATATATATATATAGTTTAAAATGACTTTGTCATTGACTTAAACAAAATGTTATTCCCAAGTAGTGATTCCACTTATAATTTACTGCTATTTCGAATGTGTGTGTGGTTAATCCAATTGAATATACAATTGAAAAGAAGCAGCCTCCCAACAAGGCATACTTCATCAGGCTTCTCTGCACATTTCATATCCTAGCAAAGCATAGTTCATCTGGCTTCTCTACATAACGTAAGGCCCAGCAAAGCGTGTTCCATCTGATTTCTCTTCATGTCTTAAATACCAACAAAGCATACTCCTTAAAGGTTCCCATCATATGTAAAATTCCAGCAAAGCATGTTCCTTCTGGCTTCTGTACAGGTCTTAAATCCCAGCAAAGCATTATTCCATCTGGCTTCTATATAGATCTTAAATCAACTTATTGGAATCTTAAACCAATTATTCACATTAGGTGAGGTCGTACATTTTGAATTGAAGATTTTAAAAAAATGAAAATTAACAAACGAAACTGAACGAATGTGTACCACACATCTGACAAATTCTTCACTATAAATTCAGCGACCATGATCACCTAACAAGCAAGTATGGAGGCCATTATCATAATGATTGCATTTTACAATATTAGAAATTCATCTCACTTGCTTACAATGTGCATGGTTATTACAGTCATTTATTAATTATGAAGTTAGTTTGACAAGATCCTAAAGCAAGAGATACTACGTATACCCAACCACGACTAGAAATACATTAATTCATCGATGACATCAGGGTAGATAGCTTCGTATAAGATATGAGAAATATCTGCCAAACGACTGTTGGGTTTGTGAATGCATTTACATCCATAGCACCATCATAAAAACAGTTGATAAATAATCCGAGTGATGCAAAGTTAAAAGAGATTATAAAACTGTTTACAACTACGGAGTCAAAATATTTGATGAAAGTGATTTCCCAGTACAAAATACATGTATAGCTTTGAAACATTCAATAAAACCGTTATACTTCCGAGAAAACAGTTATACGAGTCAAATATCAACACAAAGTAAACGAAGAGAATAGTAATGTTACGCATATCTATATCATGTGTGCTAAATTTCATCATTTTAGATTTTAAGGGTCATTTCATAAGTAACATATTGAATGCTAATTTTCTGTATTTCTGTATATTTGTGATTAAGATGAGGTCATTTTAGTAAGCACATTACACAGATCCAGGACAGAGGTAAACATATTGATGAGATGTGTTCTGGTCATAGGTTTTCTTAAAAACAACAAGCTGACTAGAGTGATTTTGAAATGATGTTTGGACCCTCAGTCCACTTCTGAAATGGCGTATTAATTTTTATCTAAGGGATGATTTACTGCACATTAGTTAGTCTTAGTATAATCATGAATCTTAAAGGAGTCAAATAGTTGTTTTCTATTCGGTTGAGTGTATTTTATTTACTTAATTACTTATAACAATTACAAGGTGTTTAAACTTTTGAATTTACTAGCTATTTGGCAATTACTATGAATTCATTCAGAGACTATATTATTTTTTACACCAAGAATATTGGCACATCAGCACAATAGATTGAACGTCATACAGAACCCCACTGGAATTCATTTGGACAACTTGGTACTTTTGGACTTTTGATAGAACTTACAGGATAATCCAAGATTTCAGTCACGATGCAAGAGTTATTTTTAATATGTCAGTTTCTATTTTACGAGAATAAATTAGTTTTTCAGTGTTACTAATCGTGAAGGTTTTCATTTATTTCTGTTAGCTAGCTTAAGGCAACAGAGTCATAACAATATGTACAGGGTGTCTTGGGCTTGAAACTTTGTGTGATCTTCGTGCTCGCTGTGTTACCGAAAGATACGTTGATGCCGAGTTGCATTTATGAAGGGCTTGGGTATGTTTGTCTGAACTCTACAGAATATACCCTATTGTATGTGTGTGTGTCCGTTTGGTTTTTAACGAAGGTTTAACAATTTTAGTCAAATGGCTACGATGTCTGCATTGTGGCAGTATATAGTGATGTCTAGCACTGAGGCATCATGCCGCATACATGTATCATCATGTCCCACCTAGTAACATTATTTTGATTCCAGCCCAACCAGTCCTAAAACTAACCTCTTAATGCTGAGCACCAAGTGAGGCAGCTGCTACTACCAATTTTAGTCTCTGGTATGACTCAGCCTGGGTTCGAACCCACGACCTCCCGCATCCGAGGCGGATTCTCTAGCCACTTAGGCCACCGGAGCGGTCAAAGTTTTTAGTGTTCATTGTTTAGATCATGGTACTAATGTGGCAAAACACTGGTGTTAAATTAAAATTAATATTATAGTACGATATGTCCGAGAGTGGACTAGGAGGAGTTAGCATAATGTGCGATCGCAAACTGATGCTGTCGCCGAAAAAAAAAATTATAGTGAATAAAATAAATCCAAAGCGGGGATGTTCATAATGTACATGTATTATAGTGGTCTTAAGGGAAGGGCCACAAAAAAAGGATGGGCAACATGAACAAAATAAATGGGTTGAAGATGGTCTTCTTGTAGTACCTAATGAGAATGAAGCTAAGTATATTTTAGAGATTGGTTTTGAAGTACTAACTCACTTGTATGACTACTTCAAGGCGAATCCTCTTGAAGATGACAAAATAGTAACATCATTCAAAGAGATGCAAGATGTTGAAGTAAACAATTGAAACATTAAAGGGAGCGAAATCCATTCTAGCTATACTCCAGAATGGCTAAGAAAATAAAGATAAATACGTTACCGACTATAGTAATCGAAAGTTAGGTTTGCAATTAATTTTGAAACGGAAGGGAACGAAAACACAGAAGAGTTGCTATTTTTGAGCAACAGACGTACAAAGAATTCAGTACTAAATTCGTTTAGGATTGACGATGCAGATAATAAAGTTTTAATAGCAATATAGCATTAACATATTCTCACTAGAAAAACACAAAGTTAGTTTTCGAAAGTGGATATCTAAAGAGAAGGACAGCAATAAGGTCTAAAACTGAAGGAAAAAAGAAAGAAAATTTATATTTTCAAACAGCAATCGTGATTTAAAAGTATTTATTTAGGACTAACATAGAAAAGAACATGCGCAATGGAATATACAAAATATATGATTAAACATAAGTGGCATTTTAACACTTACACAGATTGTTTGTTCAGTCATTACGACAATTAACACGAAATGAAGATGCTTAAGTCTTATTATAAGGATATATACGAGATCAGAATGGAAAACGTAGCGTTGTCAGCTCATGGAAATGAGGCATATTTTTAATCAATAAATACGATATGTCTAATGGAAACATATTTATCTTTTCAAGGTTTTTATTGGCCTGAGGTAACCTAGATGAACAATTTAAAAGATATAACCAAAAAAAAAACATAAATTGTCATAAGCTTTAAATATTGTTGAATATGTTTTAAGATTATATTGTTTCGTTGAACCTGCCAATAATTGTAATTCCAATCTATAGACAACATAACGTTCTATTAAATGATCTTTAGATATAAATGCAGCACGCCGGATAGCCTCAGCTGTATGCGTGTGACGTAACTTTGGGAAATAACAGCGAGAAGGAGAACAATTCTGTTACTGAACAAAGTACATAACCTAATGTAAAACCCGGGCTCTATAAACGTTCCCTTCCACTGGTATCAATTACGACTTGGATACAGTTTACAGATGTAATTCTCTGTCATCTTGTACAATTTTAATTGGTTTCATCGTTACAAAGATGGTCGTGAATCCATGGAATATGCTGCATGTTCTGAAAGACCGTTGTATTGGTGGAAGGCAATTGGCTGATGTGAAGGAGGGAATTGATGACGATGTTACATACACATGTGTAGCTGTATCTATATTTTGTTTTCTCGTGATTTCGTCAAACGTGTACACTTCCATGTGGGATATTTTGATTCCCTAGCCAGGCAAAAGTGGCAGATAGCAACAGTGTTCTTCTCGGAAAATTATCGAGGCACAACACATTCTGTTAAGCATGTCATAACACACGCACTAGACTGAATTCATGGCGTTTCTTGTTCATTTTTCTAGTAAAACAACAATTGAAATTTCAACCATCTTTTTTATTCTTTCATAAACAAAAATATCCATTAATAAACAAACGCAGAAACAAACAAATACATAAACAAGTAGGAACATGTAATGATTTTGAAATTTCTTTGGTGTAATGATTTCCAATTTTCATGGGCTGAAATCAATTATGTAGTTATTATTCGAGTTGAAAAACCAATCATTAAAATATAGTTTCATATATTTAATTAAATTCCAAGAATACTCGGTTTTAATATTCGACACAAGGTCATGTTTCTCTCGGCACAATTTTAATTTTAATACACTGAAGGTGAAACAACATCTTTGAACAGTTTTCGCTTTCATATAATATCATCCCCCGTCCAGCATCTCAACACTAATACAATGTTTGACGGTACTAATTAAAATTTGTTTGTCAACTGTCTTTGGCACAAGAACGTGCTCTCCTCGAAAAGTATTTGTATATAAACGTTGTAGTATAATACTCATGCTATGAAATTTTAATTCCGCAAGTGATATTGTGTCCCGAAGATCATTGTCAGAATACTCTTTCAAGATGACAACCTTGGGGACATCATACAAAATATTTGTGCTTAAAACTTCACAATATATTCCCTTTGTTATAAATAACTGCATCTTTATTTGAAAGTAATATGCATGATTGCGGTTCAACTTCACTATTCGTTCTTTTGATATAAGCCAGGAAACTTCCAGCTGTATTTCGTCTTTCTTGCTATAGGAACATCGAATTTCAAGTATATGAATCACTTCGATGAATTAAATATCCATATCGATGGTTAAATCAGATTTATATCTTGAATATAGGTTGACAAAGGTTTCTTAAGGAAACAAAATGGTGCTTGTTGCATTGTAATTATTTGCGCACACAGTTGTGACATCTGTGAAAACAACCATGATTATGGGTATTAATTCGTCGCTGTTGTTAATATATTGAATAACTATTTAATGCTTATAAAGGTACGTGAAAGATGGGTCCCTCATTTTTTGACTTCTGATCATAAACGAACTCGGGCTGAAATAGTCAACAATTTCTTGCCAAACACGAAAAGGGTAAAAGAGGCGTTTGAATGAAATTATCACAGATGATGAGAGATGGATTCACTTTGTGCAATCCGATTCAAGAGAAAATAGTAAAGTTTGGATCAGAAAAAGGAGCAGAGACAATAAATCACTCCACGTAGTCAATCTGCCAGGAGAGTTTTATACACACTATCTTTTAATACCAAAGCTCATGTCGTTCAGTTACGTGTATGACTCGGTGTCGCCGGACATTCGCAATATCTCCGATGTATTGCCAAACATTGTGGAACATTATCGAACCACCGGTTCTCGCTCCTGTAACCGAAGTGTCCATTTACTTCTTGACACGGCACAGGCACATAAATCCACCGTACCGACAGTATTCCTGAAACAGCACAATATGCAAATTCTACCGCATCTTCCATGCAACTCACATTTATCTCCAAGTGATTTTGGATGAATCCCGTTGTTAAAGATTCTCTCTGTGACCGACGACTTGAAAGCTGCGATTTTATTTTTTGAAAACACGAATCTTCCATTGTATGATCAACTTACCAAAAAGTGAATATAATATTACGTTTAATAAATAGGATGCTCAGACTGACAAAGTGTACAGAGTGAATGAGGAGTTGTTTGAGGGGACGCACTGAAGCACTGTTAAGTAATAACCAACTTTGTTGTAAGGTTGGCTAATATTTAGAACGTTTTCAAAGGTGTCTTGCTCATACGTATAGTTTGTAATAATGATGTACCTAGAAGCACTTTTTAGAAAACTATGAGATTTATAAACCAATCTGAAATAGAATTCTGCCGTTGTTGTGCAAAATACATGCTATGAATCTTACGAAGGAGAACGCATTGAAAAAGGTGGAAACAAAGACAACAAAAATTGAAAATGAATAAAGGGCAAGTGGTCCATGAAAGAGCAAATCAAGCAGTATGTAGGACGCTGTCTGCATTAACATATCGACTTTAAGGGTAAAATCTTGGAAAAAAATCATGAGATTAAAGGAAGTGCTAGAATCAATACCATTTCTATAATATTTAATGTATAATAAACGAAAGAAAATGTGAAACAATTACCTGTTACTTATTTTCTACAAATCTTAAAGGAAAGGTAGGAACTAATATGCTGAATACATCAAGCTTACACATAGCGAACAGCTTAAACCGTATACATTCAGGCGTTAACAAGTTTTAATTTTATACATGTATGTGTTATGCTAAGCTTTCTTTAACTCAAAGAACGAACATCTCAAAGACGAATCTTTATTAAGCGTATACCAAGCGAAAGTTATCAAATCATTCGACCACAGCATGGTAGAAAAAGCAAACAACACACACACACACACACACACACACACACACACACACACACACACACACAAATATAACTATATAACTATAACTATAACTATCTATATATATATATATATATATATATATAGAGAGAGAGAGAGAGAGAGAGAGAGAGA
>JAECUM010077211.1:0-19211 GCA_016617855.1 Megalonaias nervosa
GTGCGTGTTCGTGAAGAAGCTGTATGTTAACACTAGGCTCCATTTTCTCTTCTCTATGAAACAAAAAAAACCATGGTGCATAATTATATTTACTATGCATTTGTATATTTACTACGCATTCGTATATTTACTATGCATTGGTATATTTACTATGCAGTGGCATATTTACTATGCATTGGTATATTTGCTATGCATTGGTATATTTACTATGGATTGGTATATTTACTATGCATTGGTATATTTACTATGCAGTGGCATATTTACTATGCATTTGTATATTTTCATTCACATTTAGAATCTCATCAATATGAGATGGCATGTTGGTCAGTTGTGTTGTATATATGAGGACGTAGCTCAATCATTCCAAAACAGTATTGGTTCAGGAATGAACACAGATACTAGGCTATCTGTCTTTTCAAAACATACATGGATGGCCTAAGTAGTTAGAGCGTCCGCATCATATGCTGGATGTCACGGGTTCGAACACCGGCCGAGTCATACCAAAGACTTAATATATGGTACTAGCAGCTGCTTCGATTGACACTCAGCTTTAAAAGGTTAGCACAGGACTGGTCGGCCTGGTGTCAAGATAATGTGACTAGGTGGGACATGCTACATGTCTGCCGCATGATGCCCGAGTGCTAGACATCACTATTGACTGCCACACTGCAGACATCGTAGTGATACGACTAAAATTTTTAAAGCTACGTTAAAAATATAAACCACACACACACACACACACGAAAGAAATTGCGAATATTCACACTGAGGTAGGAAGTTATAGCTTCATATTATCTGTAGAATTTCCCGTGGTTACATCGGTTAGTTTTTTTTTTTTTGTATAACATCTAATTTTACCAAAAAGGTTGACACAGTCCTCACATTGATTAAATGTTGACTTATATAATTATTTAAAAGAAAAATACACATCGTGTCATTGTTTGTTCCATGTTTTAACCGCACATTATCACATGTAGCAATCGCGTAAGCAATCCCTGCAATGGACGGGTGGGTGTGGGGAGGAGACTGTTTCTTGCAACGCCACTGTTATATCATGCAGAAAGAATTGAAATAAATTGCCTTGCACGGGACACTCACAGAGATCATCCTGACCTGGTCTGGGCAGTATTTGAGCTCGTAATGGCACAGGCACGTATGCCATTTTCAGTCCTTGAATCAGCATGCTCGATTCGCGTCCATTATTCCACCATTTAAAAAAAACAAAAACCCAAACAAACGAACTCTCTGTCTCTAACGACAGGGTCAGACAGGCCTCTGTATTTAAAAAAACACCTATCTTGAGTGGTACGCAACGCTAGATATTGTTTCAGCGGTTAACATCAAGTTTGTCCTTTACACGTGAAAATATTCTGTCTTGTAAACTTGCATCATCGCAATCTTTGGCGCATAAATTGTATCATTATTAACTATTCAAAGTGACTGTACATTCAAGCTAAGTTTTGTGAATATCCGACTTGTACATCAGAAATAAAACTATAAAGTGTACATCCACAAAAAGTAATCAATTTATTATATCAAGCCCATCTTCACTGCCTTACTCACCTTCATATCCTTGAACATTACTCGTTCAAAAATGCATGGATTAATGCCAGCAGACATTCCGACACCGATTCCATAATCCAACTTTCTTTTTTTTTTGCATTCGCACAAAATGTATTTTGTCACAGTATGGTTTCATTTCTAAGGATTAATTTCAACAGAATATAAAGCTAAAAAACGACACGTATTTCCAAAGACACAGGTTCATTCCTCACCAGGCAATAACAACAAAACAAATTTAAAGGTTAAATGTGGGTTTATGTTGGTAAAATTTCATAATTTGTAAACTGTGTCTAAACATGCTTTGGCAAGTGTTTGTAGTCTGATAGAATAGTGCCGATGAGACTGTTTGGTCAGGGCTACTACTGAAAACCCCTTAAAGGTCTCGTCTAAGTAGAAAGCAAACTTGCATCGGTGATCGAATAATTATTTTTCGCATTTTGACATTTTCGCAGACACCCCATCGCAATCACGCCCAAAACCTACGTCATGTGGAATAAATTAATATGAACTGTCCTTTCCTGCTGATGAGAATTGTATTACTCCTGATGAGATATACATTACTCCTGATGAGGTATCACGCTATGACATTATCACACAAAAGAAAGCAAAGTCAAGGTTTTGCCAGCTTGAATATCACGTACTACTTTGTGTTCGTTTCTCGTGAGAAGAATCATGTTTGAGGAATGTGAATTGTGCATTTCATTACGATTACGAGAACTAAGTTAGTTCTATCTCGCAAAGAAAAACGATCTACAATGCTGAAACAAAGTTAAAAATAAGTCAGTTTGTCTTAATGTCCCTATTGGATGAATAATCCCAAAATAATGTTAGTCATGCGGACGGGCGTCAAGGAGAATTACTTGTAGTTGGCATGGTTACTGTGAAAATCTTAAACTGAGTAAATTGCAATCTAATCATTAACATAAGTTTGCGTTCTCTTAATATATGAACTTCTTGGGAAGTTGGCAATAGATGCCTGAATAAATGTTGTCAAAGTGGGACTTTCCTATCAAATTACAAATAATTTTTTTTTTTAAATAGGACTTTTCTATCAAATTATAAATAGAAATGTCGTTAATAAACGTGGAGAAGCGTAGATAGCCAGGGTGTAGGATATTCTGCTGATATCTTCAGGAATATATATAACAGTGCTATAAGTAATATGAGCGTTTCTGGAAAAGCTTAAATATGTGTGTGTGTGTGGTCATATCGCTACGATGTCTGCAGTGTGTCGGTTTATAGTGATGTCTAGCACTGAGGCATCATGCCGCAGACATGTAGCATGATGTCCCACCTAGTCACATTATCCTGACACCAGGCCGACCAGTCCTAACACTAACCTCTTAATGCTGAGCACCAAGCGAGGCAGCTGTTAGTACCATTTTTGTAAGTCTTTGGTATGATTGAACCCACGATCTCCGGCATCCGAGGCGGACGCTCTAACCACTAGGCCACCGGAGCGGTCTTTAAATATTTGTAACTAGTCATGTTTCATAAGTTGACAATGGTGAGGAACTTAGAAGATGCACTACTTGTTTTCAATGGTTCTGTCTTGCATTATTGCAAGTTTGGCAATGAAATGACTAAAATAAACTAAATAACAAAAACTTTGATTTTTAATTTTTAAAATTGCATTTTTGAACAGTTTTCCAAAGTCAGTTTGCACGGGGAAAGTATGTGTATTCAGTTAAACGTGGATAAAATGAACTAGTTTGGTGAAAAGTACGATGATGTAATTATAAATGAATCATACCAATCCCGCAAAGTAACGCAACATTTCTTGAGAAAGCTATAAAAACACAATCCATAATGTTATCAATGACGTCATACCAGTTATTACTCAATAATAAGCTGCTATTCAATCACTCGACTAGGTGATTGACTCGGCATTTGTCCTTATGCTATTCAATCACTCGACCAGGTGACTGACTCGGCATTTATCTTTATGCTATTCAATCACTCGACTAGGTGATTGACTCGGCATTTATCTTTATGCTATTCAATCACTCAACTAGGTGATTAACTCTGCATTTATCCTTATGCTATTGAATCATTCGACTAGGTGAATGACTCAGCAGTTATCCTTATGCTATTCAATCACTCGACTAGGTGATTGATTCGGCATTTATCTTTATGCTATTCAATCACTCGACTAGGTGGTTGATTCGGCATTTATCTTTATGCTATTCAATTACTCGACTAGGTGATTAACTCGGCATTTATCTTTATGCTATTCAATCACTCGACTAGGTGATTGATTCGGCATTTATCCACATGTTATTCAATCATTCGAATAGGCGTTTGACTGGGCATTTATCCTAATAGAATTTTTAACGTAACGGTGTATATATAAAAGGATTATATAGAGATTTTTTGGTTTCTATAATCATGTATGTCACATCACCGCAAAGAAAAAACTCGGCCCTAACTTTTGTAAACTTTATTTCCAGTAAAACGTCAAATTGGTGGGTTTAATAATTAAGAGATTGGACTGGAGATATGGTCTGAGTAAACCGCATGTTTTCAGCTACTGTTAACAGAATTCTGACCAGTAGATTAAATCTCCAAAAGTAAAATAAACTTCCGTTTTGTGCACAAAATTCCATCGGTGAGGTTAGAATGGTATCCTGTCTCTTAAAAATACTGACACAAAATCTCCGCATTCTAGCAATGAAAAAATGCAAAGGACGCACGCAACAATTTTCTTTGGTATAAATCCAGAATAATATTTAGTTGTATTTTTTATCCCTTCTACTGATTTTGAACCAGGCATGCCTGTTACAGATGGCAATATTGCTGAATAAGCAGACTTGCACAATTTAAATACAGGTCATTTTCTGGATTTGTTGCTTTGTCTTTTTTTACAGGGAGAAAGAATCTTTGCTATTTCGTAGGTTTTTAAATTAATTTGCTCCCATCTAGAATTATAGTGCATTCATGAACTATCTTGAGTGATTTTCTATGCATCATTACAAACTCGACATCCAGTAATGACATAGATAAGCTTTAAGGATCCTTCACGATAGCCAATTACTATATACATAAGACGTAATTAACTGTGGGTCATAGTAGTCGTAGAAACTATTGCTGTACTTGTTTTAGGATAATTTTAGGTGTCGTGGAAACTGTACAAAAGAAATAATCGCTGTACAAAGGCGGCCGATCTGTTTATACGTTATTAAATGTTATTAGGTACTTTTAATATTTCACCTTTAGAATGACCTTTAGGTCCCTTAGAAATGTATAGGATAGTGTGTGTGTGTGTGTGTGTGTGTGTGAGAGAGAGAGAGAGAGAGAGAGAGAGAGAGAGA
This sequence comes from Megalonaias nervosa, assembly GCA_016617855.1. NCBI lineage: Eukaryota > Metazoa > Mollusca > Bivalvia > Unionida > Unionidae > Megalonaias > Megalonaias nervosa. The sequence goes on from JAECUM010077211.1 coordinate 4,875, forward strand.
GAGAGAGAGAGAGAGAGAGAGAGAAAAACTGTAGAGACAGGTGACATCTTGGTCCATGGGGCCGCCTTTTCGTTCTTCACTGTGTTTTCAAAGGTACATTACTGAAAAGATATGACCATTGGGATAAGTATATTTATGTATGTACTATGAAGCATTCCTACCTTATCACGTGTGCACTATGTTTTTACCACTCCAATTACTTGTGAGAGTAGTAATTCCTAAATTCATAAATTTTAGTTATTATCAGAATTGGTAAGAAATATCAAAAGTATACCGAAATAAAGAAATAAAATTTAATCATGCCAAAATCTGACCACGGTAACCTATAATTGGGTGTATGACGATTGTGACAATGTGATTTATCTGCCCTTAGGGCAACACTTTTTTTTAATCAGAAGAGCCTGTAAAACCAGTTACAAGCAAGTGTTGGTTTCATGAGATACTGTTTGCGAGTTGATCTGATTGATTAGGTTAAAAAAAATGACAACAAACGATAGGTGGATAAACGCATAGGTTCATATCGGTCGCGGAAATACGAAAACTTTGGATAAAGTGGTGCTGTTAGTGAGACAAGCAAATTGCTGCCTTGTGTGACATTTTGTACCTGTGTGAGGAAGGTGATGCCTTTATAGCAGATAAAGGTTTATGACATCAGACCTAACCACCCCAAAAGGCATAGACCTCATCATTCCACCATTTACAAGTAGTAAGAAGCTATCTAAGCGCGCAGAAAAACAGACTAGAAACATTGCTAATCTACCGATACGCAGTTGAAGGGCAATAGAGAGGATTACATATTTCCAGCTGATGCAGGGTGTGATGCCAGTATTCATGGCAAATCAGTCAACAAAATATGAAAAATTTCTGCAAGACTTAACATTGCGAATATCACGTTCGTTTGTAAGCTTGTTTGAAAGTTTCGTTTCTGTCTCAGTAAACTCGACCACACCATTAACTTTATCATCTATTCTTTCTGATGGACGAAACATCTTGTTTAGTTCATTCACAAACAAATCTAATCAACCAAAACCTAAACGTCTAGTACATGAGTGTATATGGTTTGTTTACACAGTAGTTCCTAATACACTATACTAATTTTAGGTGTATGTGTTGTGCACTTGCTTGCAATATCAGGGTGTTCAGTATCGTAAAATAATGAACGATTTTGACAATGTAAAGTTGACGGAGACAAAAATTAGCATATAACAATGACTTTTACACAGACACAGTCACAATGTGCATAATGTCTATTTTTAATTCATATATATGCTGAAAACATGACAGTTAAATTGTGTTTAGAATTACATAATTTTGTTCCATTTTATATCACAAAATTCAACATTGAACATACATCTATCTTATTACTTTCACCAATAAATTGAAAATAATATTACCCAATCACCATGTGGATACCTAAAAAAAATGTGGATTTTTTGGGGATACCTAAAAAAAATTGACTTAGCTGTTTCTGGTCTACTTCTGCTTGTCAGTGATATAGTAAGCGTTTCGTATCCTTGAATGAATACCATAATAAATGAAAGAAATGAAACTGAATGATATCATACAGTTATCATCTTTTATCTGATATGTGATGTTATCAATGAATGAGTAGCGGAATTTTCTGGCTTCTTTGATTAAATAAAAATGTTCTCATCTATATATCTATATATGTATAACTAATTCACCATATCATTTAAACATCACATGACAGACTATTCCCTCTCCGATACGGAGTAGTTCTTCTCGGCAGCAGACAGTTTCCGACTGCCGTACGCGACGGGAAAAAGCGTCCCCTCGTGCTCTTGCAGTAGTACTGCTCCTAGGCCCGTGTCACACGCGTCGGTGCGGAGCACGAAGTCTTTGGACAGATCCGGTAGACGGACAACAGCGTCGGATGTCAGCCTATCCTTCAGCGTTAGGAAAGCGTGCTCACACGCATCCGTTCAAATAACCTTACTCGGAGCCCGTTTCCTGGTAAAGTCAGACAACGGTCCCGCAATAGCACTGAAATTGGCCACATACCTCCGGTAATACCCGGAAAGTCCCAGGAATAACCTCATCTCGGTTTTCGTGGTGGGGCGTGCGGCGTTTCTCAGATACTCCACCTTCGACTTCTCTGGGGACAGCATGCCTTGACTCAGTGTGTGTCCCAAATAGTCCAAAGTCCGGAACCCAATGAGACATTTGGAAGGGCGAGCCGTCAATCCCGCTTGACGTAGCCGTTCCGTAACGTCAGCTAGCAGAGTAAGGTGCTTACCCTACGTCTCTGTGGCTAGCAAGAGATAATCCATGAAGTTGTGAAAACCCCTATCGCGTAAGGGTTCCAACAACCCCCGCATCATTCTAGTGAAGACGCTGGGCGCATTCCGGACTCCGAACGGCATGACTAACCATTGGTAGGTCCCGTTGGGAGTCGCAAAAACGAACTTTGCCCTATCCTCCTCCCTTACAGGAATTTACCAATAGCCCTTGGACAAATCCAACTTCGAAAAATATTTCGCTTTCGAGACAGAAGCGAAAATATGTTCTGGGTCACGTAGCATTTCGACTTGAAATTTAGTCAGCTGATTCAGCTTCCAGTAGTCGACACAACACCGACGGGTACCGTCCTTCTTTTGCACTAAGACTACAGGAGAACTGTACGGAGAATCGGCTGGTTCGATTACTCCCAGAGCAATCATCTGCTCGATCTCTTCTCTTACCAATTGTCATTTCGCGTGGGCAAAGGGTAGGGTTTCCGTTGGACTGGCCGGTCGTCCACCAGGTTTAACCCGAACTCGACAAGTGACGTTATCCCGGATATTTCAGTAAGCACATCTAAATACCCCGCCAGCAACATCTCTATCTCTTCCCGCTGCTCCACAGTCAACATGGGTCACACTCCACGTCCGCGGGTGTCTCAGCCCTCGTTAATGGACAGCTCTGGACGGTGTGCGCATCTTCTGTGTCGCCTTTGGCGTCCTCGGTGACGATCGTGGCGATGACAAAATCGCTGTGGCGGTCTCTCTTTCTCTGTATCTCTTAAGGAGATTAGCATGGTACAGCTTCTCCTTAGTTGGTAGCCGTATCCAATAGGTTTGACCCCCGACCTTCCCGGTTACGACGTACGTCCCTCTCCAAGAAACTTTCAGCTTGTTGTGTTCTTGGAGCAACAGCAACAACACCTTGTCGCTTACTTCATAATGGCGTGGTTTCGCGCGCTTGTTGTAATACTTCGCCTGACGCGACTTCGCTCGCTTGAGATTCTCCTGTGCGAGGGTACAAACTTCTTCCAGTTTGTTTCGCAAATCCGAGACGTACTGATAGGTAGTATGTACCTCTTCGACAACGTATGTCCGCAGCTGTCTCAGTACGGCGATGGAACGACTCACGGTCCACCAATACAAGAGTTCAAAGAGAGAAAACCCTAAACTCGCTTGTGGTACTTCCCGAAATGCATGACAGGAATATACCGATCCCAATCTTTGGGACGGCCTTCAAACAGCTTCTTAAGCGTGTTTTTCAGAGTCCCGTTAAACTGCTCGACCAGTACGTTACATCGGGGGTAATACGGTGTAGTCGTGAGGTTCTTAATCGACATCAGTTGGTTCACCTCTCCCATCACGCGACTCATGAATTGTGTCCCTTGATCGGTCAGGATCTCGTCGGGCACTCTGACTCTTGACCAAATTCCAAGCAGCGCTTCAGCGACGGTTTCCGAATCAATATTACGCAACGCGACAGCTTCCGGATAGCGTGTAGCGGAATCTACGACCGTTAAAATATACCGATTTCCTTGTGCCGACGTGGGTTTTATCGGTCGATGATCAGTTTTCGGTGCCATTCTCTGACACTTGTCACGGTAGAGACAAAACCGCTTAACATGTCCTTGGACACCTGGCCAGTAGAATCCCTTGACAAGACGATCATGCGTCTTGGCAATTCCCATGTGTCCTCCCATGAGACTTTCATGCGCGAGTTTCAACACTTCCCCTCGCTTATCACTGGGCACGACGACTTGCTTGAAGTGCTCGTGTCCTTTCCTTGCGTGGCGATGCAAGATCCCCTTCTTGTATACGAACTTCACCGCGCCATTCGGAGTTTCTTTATCCGTTCCTTCTTCAGCATATTTATGCAACTGCGTCAGAATTGTTGACGTAACCTCCATCGGTGTTGGTTTCGTCTGACGACTCTTGGACCTGGTTTCCACAGCACTCACCGGCGTTAGTGTGCAGGTTTCGGGGTTCGGTTGCGGCAACACATAACGACATCCCAGTATGACGTCATGTGATAGCCCATCCAAGCACTCATCTTTCAATTTTCCCCTTCACTTACAGTGAATCGAGGTCAATGACAGCCACTGGCAACGAGTTACGCGCGCTGTTCGCGTACTGGACCTAAATTACCTCCCTGTGTAGTCCTCAGGCTTCACGTATTTCTTGTCGACAAGGGTGGAAACGCTACACTCAGTGTCGTACAAGAGGGTGGCACCTTCTCCGTTGACAGTTGCGGACGCTAGTTTTGCTGGTTTACAACTTGACTCCGTCTCGCATTTCTTCCTAGCGACGGCATTCACCTGGGTCTGCCTGCCTTTGGGACAGTCCCTTGCAAAATGCCCGGGCGTTTGCAGTTGTAGCACGACGGCGGCCCTCGCCGTTCTGTAAGGCCCGTTTCCGTGGGTGAGACCTATCCGGGTCTATGGGTGGCATCCTTACCTGTAGATCCCCCCTCCGACCTTCCTATCACCCTGACGGTTACGGACAGCCGGCTCTCCCTCAACCACATGGCGCGACTCATTGGGTCGGGGTCATTCCCTTCCCCCGGAAACTCCACTCTTCGAGTGTGCCCGCTCGTAACTCTCCGCCATGCTGACTATCTCTTCGAGAGTCCTGTGCTCTCTCTCCGCTAGGAATATTGTCAACTCGCGACGGTAGGTATTCAGTACATGCTCCGTGAGTATAACCTCGCGTAACCCGTCGTACCATCGTTCGACTTCTGCCATCTTTATCCTCTTCTCAAATAACCCTCGAAAACGGGTGTGGAATTGAGAGTGGGTTTCCGTTGCCTTTCTCGTCGAATCCCGACAAAGTTTACGGTACGTTTCGGCGGTCAGCCGATAATGGCAAAGACGGGCCTTCTTGAGCGCGTAGTCGTCAGCTTCTTCTGAGGTTAAGTTATGGTAAACTTCGCGAGCTGCACCTTGCAAAATGGCCGAGATATTAATCGCCCGATGTTGCTCGGGAATTTTATGAACGTACGCAAGTTTCTCAAATTGCACGAGGAAATCGTCAGTGGACTCTTCTTTGTCGTTGAATCGTGGCATAATTATTTGTATCATTCGGTGGTCGATAATCGGTCGTACGCTCCCTCCAGAACTAGTACGGTGGCACTGTACTCGTCAAGACGCACCTGTACACTCGAAGTTGCGTGCTTCTGTGGCCAATAATTCCCGAGAAACTGTCCTAAACGCAAAAGTTAAACCAAAGTTACTGAAACCTGAAATGTGGGCCACAGTGAACTACTTTGTCTATAATGATGTTGAACTTGCTAGATGCATCTACATACAAAGTTGCATGACTCCCGAGTAATAATGCTTGAGAAACTTGTCTAAACGCAAACCTTAACCAACGTCAGCGAAATGCGTGGCACGGTGTCCTAATTTTCGCATGACAGGGTTGTAGCCACCAAAACACATCAATAAGCCAAGCTACATGTCTCCGGGGAAAACAATGCCTGAGGGACTGACCTAACCGTACGGACGTATATGCAAAGTGGGGCATACAAATGTGTCACTGTGGAGTATATCCAGCGTGGAGCATACAAATGTGTAGTTTGGTTTAAACATACTTTATTGCCACAGTAGGAGACAATGGGATTAGGCACAAGTTCTAACAGCTTAAATTAGCCATCCCCCTACATGATACAAATACTAGAACATATTCAACATGACAACATAATAATGCAAAATTATTGGAGAGAGAGAGAGAGAGAGAGAGAGAGAGAGAGAGAGAGAGATGGAACAAACATGTATAGTCTATCTAACATGGGGCATACAAATGTGTAGTATATCCAACATGATGCACACAAATGTGTAATATATCTAACGTGGGGCATACAAATGTGTAGTATATCCAACATGGGACATGCAAATGTGTTGTATATCCAACATGGGGCATACAGCTGTGTAGTATATCCAATGTGGGTCACACACATGTGTAGTATATCCAACGTGGGGCATACAGATGTGTGGTATCTGGGTTCTTCTGTTAAATTAATGATATATAGTTGAAAAAAAAATGGAGTGTTTGCTCAATTGATTTTGGTGAAATATATGTTGTAGTTGTTCCCTTTGGGTGCAGATAGTCCAGTCTGCTGACTTTAAAAGATACACTACCTGATTTCAACCGCTCTTTCTTACTAGTAAAGTCACTCCTATAAATATTCTTGACTCAACCTTAATACGTCGTTCTTTGATCTTATTTTATGTTGATCTTTTAGGAAGAACAATGTAGCACATTTATTTATATGGCTTATTTTATGCTTTTGTTTGAGATTAGATTATTTTCATATAGGATTTGACCCATGACGATAAACATTAAGTACATGTGCTCCTCTGTCAGTCAGTCAGTGTAGTACTTGTGTCAACATATGAATATTGTGACAAAGCTCTTATTTCTTAAATGCATAATTAATTTTAAAACTAAGTTTTAAATTTGACAATATAATTTTTCTTAACTAATATTAGGATATCTTATATTATCTCACGTAACTCAATACACGGTGATCTCTGAGAGGAAAGAACCTACAACAGATAAAATAAATAAATAAATAAATACATAAATAAATAAATAAATATTTTTAAAAAAATGTGTTGTAGTAATATGGACGCCGCAACGCAGTGCTTGTAGTAATGTCCTAAACGCAACACGTGAAAAATTGTGGCTTAAAAACAGTGAAAGGCAACACTATATGCCATAGACTGTTTTGGTTGTTCATAAACATAAAAATAAATGTAACCAAAATACTTGGCATAATTGTTCAATCTTTAATTTTTTTTCTCGATAAAAACAAAAACAACTCAAAACAATCACAATAATATTTAATCATCATACACGACGTTTTGTCGATATGTCAGGTGTTGTTGCAATGTTTGTTTGGGGTCCGCTAAATAACGTAAACTTTGGATGCCCAGATATTTAAGTTGAGATCGAACCCGTGACTGCAGACATATAAAGCATGTATAGGACAATGCTGAGAGAAACTTCCATTTTGTGTGCAGCAACTCTTTAAGGCTTTAATGTTGGAAATATGAAGTTATTTTTCATAAATATTTCTTCGTGAGAAACCCAGGGATAGGTTTGAACATAAGCTTTTTTATTCAGGATTACTAGTGATTATAAAAAGTGATATGTGTTTGAATAGCGGTATCCTCAGCCTCTAAGTTACGAGAACGACTGCGTCGCTCTCCCCATGTTTCTGAGACTACAAATAATTATCATCTTCATCTTAGTGAAAATGCTCGTCTGCAAGATTAACTATTCGGGTGACACAGATTTACTAGTTACCGGACCATGATAATAGCTTCCTAAATTATTCAAGGTACCAGCGAATTTTTTAACGCACATCATGGCCTAGTCAACTCCAATTACTGCAGTGACCCGTCTTTAATAGTCAGCCTTCTGTATCCAAAACTACCCAGCATGCCAGATACTGGGAACGTTTTCAACCTTCTTTGTTCAGTATAACAACTTATTTCATGATCAGGCCCGTTTTGGCTGGTTTGGAACGTCAGCCGTATTCAAACATAGGAATTGCATGTGTTTCTTAGGGAAAGGTATATATATATATATATATATATATATATATATATATATATATATATATATATATATATATATATATATATATATATATATATATATATATGACATGAATTTCTCCCTCCACGTGACCAAATATGGCCTAAATGCACAATTGACCTTACGCGAGACGATAGATCACTCCGCCTAGTGAATCACGTGACATGACCACCTGCTAACCTCCGACAAACAAGCAGTATTGGGCAAGGAAATATGTTTCAGTTTAAATGATATATTTATTAAAAATGATTTGTATTATTCCTAAAAATGTAAAATTACAAAGTTGCATAAATTATACTGCAGTGGACAATATTTATTTTGTAGTTCAAGTTCGTATAGTAATAACCTAAGTGTTTTATTTCAGTAAGTAATAAAATCAATTTTAAATTTGTTGGAGAAATTATTAATGTAAAATGAAAGTCGCTCCCAAAAATGCTAATGTATTTAGTATATAATCTTATCCTTATTAATCTTATCTGGCTTATGTTTATGCTGCCTTGGAAGTAAACGAATTAAAACTTAATAACAAAATCCGAAATAATTACTGTTAAAAGTATATTGTTGTCTATAATAATGTTAAAGTTCTACTGTTCGTCAGATGGAATTTTGATCAATGATGTCTGTTGATGGAAACATGTAAATGCATGCTTAATATATCGGACGATAATATCTGAAACCATTTTTTAATTTTTTTATTTCTTTATTATTACAACATTTTTGTATCCCCACCCCTCCTTCAAACCAATGAGAAAGTAAAGAGTCACTCAAGTGTCTGAAAGATCGAGACGATAAATCATTATTTTTAAGACAAGCCAACATTAAGTCAAAATTTTCAAACTTTAATAATGCAGTCTGGGGTTCACTACATCCTATATAAGAAAATAATATACATCAAAGCCCAAAATTTAGGGGGTTATCCACTCATATTCTAGAAACGTTTATTTATGTATATATTTTCAATTTCAATTTCTTTTTTTTCTTCAAACCATCAACAGGATAATATCTGAAACCATTGTTTTTGCATTTCTTTATTATTACATTTTTTTATCCCCACCCCTCCTTCAAACCAATGAGAAAGTAAAGAGTCACTGAAGTGTCTGAAAGATCGAGACGATAAATCATTATTTTTAAGACAAGCCAACATTAAAGTCAAAATTTTCAAACTTTCAATAATGCAATCTGGGGTTCACTTCATCCTATACAAGAAAATAATATACATCAAAACCCAAAATTTAGGGGTTCTCCACTCATATTCTAGAAGCGTATATTTATGTATAAATTTTCAATTTCTTTTTTTTTTTTTTCCAAACCATCAACAGGACATGCTTTTCTACTTTTACACAAAGAAACATATTGTTATTGTCATCAATTATTTCCATATTCAGCTGATCGACACGCAACCACAAAATAGTCTTTATCCATCAAAGTTTTGTCTATGTTTCGGGAAAGGAATAAATCTAATTCCTCTATTCAGACGATCTGGATATCGACTGTAAGAATTACATGGCTCCCACTGACTTATTTTCACCCTTATCGATCGAGAAATAAACAAATCGTTGCAAAATTTGTAAATACTTATCAAAATCAATTCATTATTGCCACAGGCAGCTTGTCGGAGGAAAATGGCGGACGAAAGCAATGCCTTGAGGTGTGCCTAATTTACGTTCGCTGATTGGTTAATGGCTCAGCATGATTGACAAGTGGCGATAGGTCAGTTAGTTCCAGACGAGATTGACCAAAATCAGAAAGATATCCCGAACAAATAGTGCCAAGTTCATTGGTGTATATCACAGATGACCATTTTCAATGCACAAACTATGTTGATTATAAGAGGATAGACTTCAAAGTTTACCAAACTGTATAGATTGTTAAAATTGCCCTCTCTGCAATGACGACAGTGACATGAATGTCATATGTCACCTGATTGCATGTCAGTGAAGCACTTTTTAGTTACTTCCCTTAAGTAAATCTGTTTATTATCTTAATACAAAAAATACAGCCAGTTAATCCATTATGAAACATTCAGGATTTTCATGTACTAAGGTAACTTAGTATGTGCAGAAATTTACAAAGCTCTGTCAGTTATAGTAACAAATGTACAATAATGAATATGTATCTTTCATATGTTATTTAGCGAAATTCTAAGTAAAACAATGGTTATAACTCCGTACAATTATGTCGGAAAATATAGAAAATCGAACCAGCTCTAAGTTTCCTTGATGAAAAGCATCCCAACAAAACTGACCTCAACACATGAAGTTCAGCAAAAAATGTTTAAAATATTTTCAAGCGGAAACGAAATTCGAAATTATCAACTGAAGTTGCACGACGGCACGGGGCGTTACAGATGGACATAAGCAACGCTAATCTTCCGTAAGTATGGCGAGGTCATTAAAAGTCCTCTTGTGGTCATGGTTCAGGAAAAAGTGTTCTAAGCACTGGTCATTGGGAAGTGTGAGTTGCTTGAGGTTATCGTCCCTGTCATCACTTTGCTCAGGACGGTACACTTACAAACCACGTTACTTCAGCTCTTACTAAACAAAAGCTAGTTAAATAGTGCTACTCAGGTTACGGGTATTACCAATATTTCATTTATACATTGTCACACAGATACCAAATGGAGTCTATGAAAGGGAAGATTGCTGTTTTGCCACAAGACCAGGAAGGTTATTACGTTATGACTGCCATTAAATTACGACCAATTAGATATTGTATCGACAATATGTGCTGCATACATTGATTATTATGGCGTTCCTTATTTGAAAATTATCAGGAATCGGAGGAGACACTTTAAATACTTATTTCTAATGCAAGCTGGTAACATATTTCTTTTGAAAATTAATCACATACCGTTAAAAATATTTGCATGTGTCCACGCTTTAGTGTGACAATGTATTAATTAAGTTGCCCGTTCTTGAGAATATTGTTGACCTGGGGCTAGCATGATACTATCTGATCAGAGGAAAAATACAAATGTTGACATTCTTTGGTTCTTGGCTTATCACATGTCTAACTAGTAAAGATGTATGATAGGACGGAGAGAAGGAAAAGAAAAATTCCTCCACATTAAAATGATGCTTAAATTACCAAAAAGTGTCACTCTAAATGCAAATACCATGTACACAATTCGAACTCTAGGTGTGAAACTCGAATTTCTCAATTTAGTACACAAAACAATTAGGCAAAAAAGACAAATGTAGTAGAATACTGGCACATACTAGATGTTAAACAATGGCATACTAGATGTTAAACAATGTCATACTAGATGTTAAACAATTTTCTCAAGGTGTGAATCGGGATCCATCTGCTCGGCCCAGGGACGAACATGTTGTCGAGTTTGCCTCGGCAAATGCAATTTTTTACCCAGTCAGGACGAGAGGTTTTGCTGAGCCCTGTATAGGTAATTGATATGTGTAGTTATTGTCGATCATTTAAAAATATCGATCAAACACATTTTGCTGTGTGCAGATGTTTTTCGGAGCACTCTGGTAAAGATTTACTTGTAAGCTTGTCCTTGGGACTCTAAACTCTGTCCTCTCGCTCGTGCAAGCGATTTCACACAGCAGACCGTAATTGATACCTGTATTTTGTACAAAGAATCTAATCAGTAAATATAAGCTTTAAGATTGTGAAGATTATTTCTTTAATCAGATGTTTATGTCCATTATATAGCATACATGCAACACACATTATTTCTTTAATCAAATGTTTATGTCCATTATATAGCACACATGCAACACACATTATTTATTTTCTTGCCCGAGCAACACAGCTAATTTGAATTTGGGTTCATTTTATTTTACAAATGGTGCATATTCACTATACTATACATAAATCATAAAAAGAAATAAAATAGCAATTAAATTGTTCTAAATACTGCATATCACATTGCTTATTGTTCTAGATACTGCATATCACATTGCTTATGGTTCTAGATACTGCATATCACATTGCTTATGGTTCTAGATACTAAATATCACATTGCTTATGGTTCTAGATACTACATATCACATTTCTTATGGTTCTAGATACAGCATATCATATTGCTTATGGTTCTAGATACAGCATATCATATTGCTTATGGTTCTAGATACAGCATATCATATTGCTTATGGTTCTAGATACTGCATATCACATTTCTTATGGTTCTAGATACTACATATCACATTCCTTATGGTTCTAGATACAGCATATCATATTGCTTATGGTTCTAGATACAGCATATCATATTGCTTATGGTTCTAGATATTGCATACCACATTGCTTGTGGTTTTAGATACTGCATATCACATTGCTTATGGTTCTAGATACTGCATATCACATTGCTTATGGTTCTAGATACTGCATATCACATTTCTTATTGTTCTAGATACTGCATATCACATTTCTTATGGTTCTACTACATATCACATTGCTTACGGTTCTAGATACTGCATATCACATTACTTATGGTTCTAGATACTGCATATCACATTACTTATAGTTCTAGATGCATATCACATGCGGAAATTATTTTTAACATAAATAAGAGTAAAAAATATAAAATTATAACTACTGTGGAATTATTTACTGCATTTATTGCTTAATAGATAAAAATATGACGATAATTTAAAGAAATAATCATAAGAGATTGGATAAAAACACGATCACATTTTAACTATATAATCGCAATAGATTCATACAAAACCCCTGATAATGGACGATAAATTCTGGCTATTATTGACAAAATTTTCCAAAGAATAAATATGAATTTTATACTGTTTTTCTATGATCTTCGTCTCGTTCTTATACCTTTTCGACGACTTTCATCTCTTTCTTATACCTTTCTGAGGAATTGTCTTTTCATAGTTCTAACCTTATTTAAAGTAGAAACTTCAATTATTAGAAAAAGCATAAAGAAAATTGTGACAAGTCTTCAGAAAAGGAAAAGCGTTGAAGCATAAGCAATATTACCCCTAGAAAAATGTTTCGTTAAAGATTAAATCAGAACCTCACCTGGTTTGTCACAGATGCCGTCAACATACTGATCTCTTTCACTTCTTTACCTTTGCACGCAAACGAATACCTTATGAAAGTGAATTAATTGTTTAAAGCAGTGCCTTTGTGATTTAAGGGAGCAAACTACAAGACACATCACAGTTGAACTTTAGAGTTTCTTCCCATTAGTCAGAGCGCTAGCCATTCTACAGCGCGTTGCGCTAATGGACACACGGTACTAATGGTATGGAAAAAGTGAGCCAGCCTGGAAATGGGTGAGCATTAAATTGAGTATATATGGGTTTGGCTGGCCAGGACTGGTTAATAATGTAAGTTGTTTTAGGAAAAAGAATCTTCTGAGAGCTTATCCTAGTTGTGAGTGAAAAAAATATAGACATTGTTTTATTGATGGAATTCCAGTCCTTTAAGTGTCTTGAGTTTGGAACACTCATTACTAAATATAGCACCTGACTCTTTGGTGCGGAATTGAAAGCACATGTTTCAAACACATGCAGGTCCAGAAAATGCCACGGCTCATATCCTTTCCTCTACACAGAAGCTGACATCCAGGTGTCATCTATACTGATAAATATAGGTTTGATTATGGGCACTCAGAAATTTTAAGTTATTGAATTTTTAATATCATGGTGTTTGCATAGGTTTACTGTTTACTATGGGAACTGAATTGGTACCGTGAGTCCTAAATACTGCACGTAAAGCATATATATATATATATATATATATATATATATATATATATATATATATATATATATACATATATATATATATATATATATATATATATATGTATGTATGTATGTGTGTGTGTGTGTGCCGAAATATATCATTTCTTTCTCTCTTATTTTTTATTCGCTCGTTAACCTTAGGGAGATGTAAAAGTTTGTCGTCGAGGAAAGTAATTTACCGTTCCCTTGTAGTTATGGAAAGCAATGTACCATTCCCTTGTACGCAAGGAAAGCAATTTACCATTCCCTTGAAGTCACGGAAAGCAGTTTACCATTCACATGTAGGCAAGAAAAGCAATTTACTATTCCCTTGTAGGCAAGGAAAGCAATTTACCATTCCCTTGCAGACAAGGAAAGCAATTTACCATTCCCTTGTAGGCAAGGAAAGCAATTTATCATTCCCTGGTAGTCATGGAAAGCAATTTACCATTCCTTTGAAGTCATGGAAAGCAATTTACCATTCACTTGTAGTCAAGAAAAGCAATTTTCCATTCCCTTGTAGGCAAGGAAAGCAATTTACCATTCTCTTGTAATGAATCAATGCCAACCAAATGTTTAAGACTACATTTTTACAAGCGTGCACATACATTAAGTTTATAAGTCACATACTTACAGTTCACTCGTCTCGATTGCGGAAGCCGCAGTGGGGCCCCCTCTACTATTTATTGCTCTATTTCAAGGAAGACTGCTTTCTCAGTCAGTTAGCAAACCGGACAATTTACAGCCGCATTGCTTGCCAAACGGGCTTCAGAGCATCACACGTTGTGTTTTTT
>JAECUM010077214.1:0-19896 GCA_016617855.1 Megalonaias nervosa
TATATATATACAATAAACTGACAACGAACAGTGTAAAACTAGTATCTAACTAGCCTGAGCGCTTTCGACTCTTAATGAGTCTTTTTCAAAGAAAAATATAAAATATAGACAAGACAAATAAAACAGAAAACTGTATGTAGCAACCAATCAAAATGCTCGCTATATCACAGACGAAAGAAATCATATATGGATATTACCTAACAACATCGGCTTACTTACTTCACAAAATTCATCCTAAATGGACGAGACTGTTATATAAGCATACGAACACCAAGTAATTATTGCAGAATATATGAAGATTAAATAATATTCGTTTGTCCAAGCTAAGTTGTACACAAAAGAACAGAGATGAATCCAACCCACAAATCTCTGAGCAATCATCACAGAAACTTGTGAAGAAATCTATTATATATATATATGCTATGTAACTTAATAACCATATGCTGCTCCTCATATATATATATATATATATATATATAACCATATATATATACTCATATATATATATACACACACATTGGTAAATGAAAACGAACTAAGTATGTGGAAATATATAAAAATTTTGTTTCAAATCCACTTCACAATTCTAAAGATATAAGCAAGTAAATTCAAGCATTCAGATGGACAGTCTGGGCAAGAAGAGTAACTACGATCAAAATACAGAACGGATTGGACTAACCAATGTCTCTGTATAGAATTTTCAGATAAAGAGCAAAAAAATAGGACGAGATCCTATGCATCAGAAATAGTGTCGATTGCGGAAAAGGAGGTGAGAAATTAGCCATTGCAAAATACTTACAAGAAAAATGTTAACAGTAAGGATTGATTTCATTATTTATTTATTTCATTCAATAAAACTGCTTGATCACAAGCAGTTACGTTTCCTTTTAATAAAATTTCGATATACTGAAGATATCACGAACATGGAATGAAGTCTCTTTGCAAAGATATGTTAAAATCGTCAGAAGAAGTGATCTCGGTCATCAAGTAAATACTATAATTGTTGCAAACTAAATAGAAAAGGATTCTTTATTAATGCGTCTTCTGGAAGAGTTCACTTTCTTCTCAAAGGAAGTTGCATATCTCTTTTAAATCGCATTGCTATCGTTTAATTAAATAAATTTCATTATCCATGCAAAGACGTCCAACCTGTTTTCGAAGAGAAAGATCTTTGTCGCGAATAATATGCAACTCATGACGTTGAAAACAATTGTAATTCTACTGGAGTGGATTGCAATTCTTGCAAAGACAGCATACTTGTGAATTTGCCAAAAATAATGACATTTCCTTCTGTCACTCAGTTAAACATCAAAACCACTTTCATTACTAAGAAAGCGACATTCTCTGTGAACAAAGCCAAAATCTTTGTGAAGAAAGAAATATTTTATCTCATGCAAAACAAACAATATATCTGATCACGTTTAAGATGTGGGGCCTTCAGTATGTCGTAGAAAGCTATAAACTCCACAAAAGGATCTTCACAGATGTGACTTGGTGCAAAGAAGTTGCACAGAAGTCCTGTAGCAGAAGAATTCTCTACCTTTGGCCATACTCTCAGTACTATTATGCTAACTGCAATTAACCACAGCCGTAACTGCACTTCCAAAACCAGGAGAGAACAGAACTCTTACTGGATAAAGCGCCTAAGAACACTGAAACCTAACCGTTTTAATCAAGAAGACTTTAAAAGGCACAAACACTCAAGTAAGAAGAAATAAAATCATTCTCTGTTTAGAGCCCATATTCCTCAGTCGAAGTTCATTTAATTTGTCCTTGATGCACATACCTATGATCAGTACTATTTTTGTAATTCTTGTTGGTATTAATATTATTGCTGTTATTATTGTTAATAAAGAGACATGCATTATCCAGTATATGATACATGGCTACATGGTTTTATAGTAAAAAGTAGCACTTTTGTTCCTCTTGCATTGGCAGAAACCAACTATTAAAGTTCAGATAAATAAGAGATATCCACCGTTTTGAAATAATACTTGCATTAGGCCCCTAATGATGTGAAGTTCTGTAAATTCAACGTTTTTTGTGTTTATTGTTTGCCTCTGGTTTTTAATTCTACCTTTGACAAAGATTCAGTAAGATTCGAAAGCGCCTAGGCTAGTTAAAAGTTAGTTTTGCACTGTTCGCTGTCAGTTTTTTGCAAAGATACGCACACACATATGCAAGCATATATATATATATATATATATAGAGAGAGAGAGAGAGAGAGAGAGAGAGAGAGAGAGAGAGAGTTATGTATTTTATTCTTTATTGATTTCTTCAATGATTATATGTTCTGTTTACTTCTATTGTGCACTTGACCTTGTCCTAAATCAAGTTCATTGAGTATGTAACCAGTAACATTTATTTTGCCAACAACAGAATACATAGTTAAATTTATTCTGTGAATTTAATGTTCAGATCATTATAAATGGTAAACATGCTTATAGTCTTTATTCTGAGCTTGCATTCTTCTAGAATGGAGAATTCCATTAGGTTGACCGAGTATTTCCAGGAAATGGTAATTGTAATCTTGGTCGAGTAGAAAGATATATAATCTTGTTTACCGAAGAATAATTCATTCTTGAAATAACCTCTTCAAGAGAATCAGTCTAACTGACGTGTTCAGATGATTTTTAAATTGGTTGGGTTTAATTATTTAATTATTCTCTGGAATTACTAAGTGATATTTAATGTTCTTTGACTAAAGCATTAATTTGGGATTATAATGAATTCAGACAAGGAGATTCCTGGATTGTGATACATCTCTACCTTATAAGCCACTGACACATTAGCACGTTCAAGACTACAGGCATATCAACACATTCAATATTGGATTTATTTGGAATACCACGGGAATTCAATTGGAACTTCATACATTTGGAATTATGATAGAACTTTTTGAACTATTAGGATTAAATTCACAGTACTGTTATTTCTTTCAAAATTTTTTACTTTGTATTCTAGGGAAATAAATTATTTGTTGAAATTTGACAAAACGTATTGGTCTTCGCTCTTTTCTGTTACTTCGTTTAAGACCATAGAGTCTTTATATATATATATATATATATATATATATATATATATATATATATATATATATATATATATATATATATATATACTTGTTAAATCTCATCCTTTCAATCCGTCGTTCCTTCTTTTCTTACATTTTTTTCCTCTTTACTTTCTTTCTTCTTTAGTCAGTCCCTGGTGGATGAGTGGTAGAAGGAGCTCACATTTTATAGATCACGCAAGCATCAATCTGAAACACGCTATGGGTGGATGGGAATGGGTGTGGATGTTTATACGCTTCTGATAAAGATTTACAGAAATTACGCTACTTTTGGTGTTCCAGACTGACTTAAGCGTTTGATAACCTAACAGCTTAATGGCAGCTCATAGTATTGCGATGCAATCGCCGCATCAAATTTAGACAAATAAGTATTAGTACATGAATCGGTTTCAAATCTATTCCAGCCAAAAGATATCTAAAATGTAACGGTTTTAATACCTCTTGATAGATTGGATAAACTTTACTAACAAATATCAACACAACACATCATAACCAAAATGTATCTAATTCGACATTCACGTAACGTTCAGCAATGACAACCAAGTCTGCTCCACAAAGAGACACTGAGGATGGAGGCGGGTGGGTATTAATGATCATCAATTAACTTGTGCACAAGTTTTAAAAAAGGAAGAGTTTTGCAAGAAAGCGGTATAATTTAACCTTAGGTACAGTCCACAATAGGTTTTGATTATATCCGACATATGTGGATTGTGACTTTGGATGGCCGAGTGATATAAGGCTTTTTTTGCCTTTAAAGACAATTCACCCATCTGAGTCTGCCCGCATGGGTTCGAGTCTCTGTTCGACCAGCGTGGATATGTATAAAAAGAAAGCTTGCCAGCATCTTCCAGTGGTTCTGTAGAGCTCTTCCTCCACAAAATATACTGGCCGCCATGTATAGCTTATCATGTTCTGAAAAAAATGGCGTTAAACCCACACAAAAAAATCAAGCCATAAGTAGATAACTTAAAGGTAGGTAGATAGGGGAGATGTGTCTGTTTTTCTGTTTGTACGTTGATTTATATGTGCGCAATAGAGAAAGACGACGAAGCAGAGAGATAGGTGATATCACTTTAAAGCAAGATTGTGTTCTAAATTTAGAATATTCCGAGTTCAAATAGAAAAAAACGAGGACAAGCTACAGAAATCCAAACACTCTCGATAGCTACAGCAAAGCCGGCAACAACCAGAAATGTGTTATGTCAGATCTGCATTCTTCAAACCTTGTCAAACACCCCAGTCTGCTCCAGTTGTATCAAATATTATAATGCAATCTCCTCAGTCACTACACACTTTGTTAGAGCTGTATGCACAGTATTACATGCAATCTGATTATAATCAGGTCTCCTCTGTTATACACGAAAATCTGACAACGACCGCTTAGAGGTCATGTTCTGGTAACTTATGTTATTACCATAATCGCTAATTTTATCAACCAATCATACGAAGTCTAATATCTTCGCGTTTGGAGGCTGAGCAGTATGAATGAAGAGCATGAATGTGTATCGAACGATTTAATTCACTTTCAGTTTTTAAAAGCTGCATTTTCATTGGCTGATTGGTAATGTCACCAGAACATGACCCTTAAGCGGTCATCGTCAGATCTAGACGTCGGACAGCGGAGATCTGATTTTAATCAGATTGGTATTGTATGATACAATTAGCTACCATAAAACTTTTGTATCATTAGAACTGATGAAAGTTGCAAGTTATCTGTATAAGACATATTTATCACTTATTGTTATTTTTGTATTATATTAATTGATTAAATATTA
The DNA here is from genome assembly GCA_016617855.1 of Megalonaias nervosa. NCBI lineage: Eukaryota > Metazoa > Mollusca > Bivalvia > Unionida > Unionidae > Megalonaias > Megalonaias nervosa. Next base: position 4,849 of record JAECUM010077214.1, read on the forward strand.
TACAATAATAAAATAAAATGTTTCTATGTTTCTATTTTCTCATGCGTAGAACTTGTGTACTTAGGATAGACAGGTCAAACTACTGCCCTCATTACCATATTCGGATTAATGCGCTGTGTTTACAAACAAAGGCAGATTGCTCCATATGCTCATTCTGCAATACTTCTAACACACAAGAATTTTTTTCTTGACTTTTTCCCTTTTCATCTTAGAGAGGCATATATAGCTATATTGTACATAGATAATTATTCAGATTTTCATAAAAGAGTACGAGACCTCTTGACCTTTATATAAACTGAGAGGCAATAATAGAACCTGATTAATACAGTATTGTTGCATCTCCTAAATATATTGCAAAACTGCAGGGTTATTTTAATTTAATTGGAAACATTGGGTGAAATAAATAATCCATGTTGGTGTTTGTACAAAGAAAGGATATCCCAGGTGCAGGATTACATTATTTGTCTTCACACGAAGCTCTGCCGATTGTAGAGAAAAATAATGTAATCCCGCAACTGGGATTTTCTAGTCTCGGTGCAAATTTCAACATAGATTCTATTAGTCCAAAGCAAGAGGCAAAAGTCACCATTAGTTCATGCTGTCACATTGGGATATGGTACCCCAAAGAAATTACTTAGGTCTTCTTTAGAATACTAAACACTTAGTACAACGACGTAGTTCTTCCACGTTGCATTTTTTCTTGTTACATAGTCATCTCTTATGGTTAGTGACATCAAAAAGTTTTATATTCTTCTAGACGGGTGCTCGGTCTCGACAAATCGGCTGGTCACGCCGAGCCCTAGGAAGTCTCTATTTACTGTCTCACTTTCTTTCTCTTTCTCCTTTTATCTCTCCTGATACCACCGTTGCCCCTACAGTCTATCCCTTTAGCTCTCCCCTTCCCAAGTCTTAGAAGACTTCCTATGTGTATCCCTGACACTTGAACTTTAAACAAACCAACATGGAAAATTAAAACAAAATCCAAACAATCGAACGAAAACCCTATCTTACTCGGATGACGAACCATGCACTGTGGAGCCATGTCCACGTTTCATGGTTATATAGTCTAAAGATGCTGCAAAACCGCTTGCAGCACTCTTTTCGTTTGTGTTTGAAACGACAATTACGGGATCGATAGACACACAAAAAAGTGTTAGAAAGTTGAAATCGGGCTGCCTTCTTCTTGAGTGAGAGACTAGGTCAAACAGAAAATATCCAGAAAATGAAAACTTTCTAGATATTCCAGTGACCTAATTCGCCTACACAACACTCAATACGTCCAAAGGCGTGATTCGCTGTCGTGACATGGCTGGAGTCAGCGACATAGATATCAATGAAGGGATGAAAAACGAAGGTGTCACTGCAGACCATAGAATACGTATTAAAAGTAACAACAATCTGCAGGACACCAACACCATTGTACTCACCTTCAACAAACCAACAGTACCCAGAGTGGTCAAAGTTGGCTTTTGCAATTGAAGGTTGAGATATACATACCAAACCCACTTCGATGCTATAAGTGTTAGAAATATAGCCATCATGGAGACCAATGCTCAAAAGGCCAAATATGTGGCCGATGCGGAGACCATTCTCATCAGGAATCTGAGTGTAGAGCAACTCCGCATTGTGTCAACTGTAGAAAGGAGAACCACGCCAGTTCCAAGGATTGTGATACCTGGAAACAGGAGAAGAAAATACAGAGGGTAAAGTACACATCTAACAGTCCCTATTTAGAGGCCAGAAATCTTGTACAGGCAAAAACATCCCTTATTGGCCCATTCTTCTCCACTGTAGTGAAAAACAATCCTGAAACAACGAAGGACGCTCAAACTCAGACAGATCCACCCGATTCACTATCAAGCTCTAACACACCTCATTACCAAGCACAGAAAAACACGGCATCTATTCAAACAACTTTCAATAATACCCCACCACCGAAATCACCAAGGAGAAAAAAGAGATCTAAAGGAAATAGGCAGCAAAAGGGGTCAGGTGAACCCATTAAACTCTATAATAGTTCTGGAGACCTTGAGAGCATGGATGCAGAAGAAACTGCTCCATGAGCTCAAGGTGGTTCCAGACCTACCAACAAAATCTTCACCCCCGTACTTCCCTAGAGAAATAACCGTACAGATTGCCCCCGCGAAAGGTCTAACCTACCTCCACAATCTCCACTTTAAACTTATAATGAAGAACACCATCATACAATGGAACTGTCCAGGACATAAAGCCAACTACAATGACCTTCTTCTGTTTTTAAACGATCATGATCATGCAGTACTATGCCTTCAGGAAACATTTTTGAAAGATATGGATAACATCACACTTAAAAACTACTCCCTGTTTAACACCTACTTTCAAAATGTTGACAGGTCCTCAGGAAGAGTTTCTGTTGTTGTGAACAATAGAGCCCCTCATAGAGTCATCCCTTTAAACACAAATTTGCAAGTCATTGCTGTAAGTGTCACTCTACATCGAGTGATTACCTTTTGTTCTATTTACATACACCAACACCAACTTACTACCAAATGAATTAGACAACCTTGTTCAACAACTTCCCGCGCCATTTGTTTTACTCGGGGATTTTAATGCCCATAACATTTTCTGGGGATCAAATCACATAAGTGACAGAGGCCACAAAGTAGAAGACTTCATTTCTAGAAACGATTTGTGTCTATATAACACCAAATCTCCGACGTACTTACACCCAGGAACGGGTACATACACGTGTCTCGATTTGACAATTTGTTCTCCTTCGCTGCTTTTGGACTATGATTGGAAGGTCGCTGATGACCAGTGATTACTTTCCAATCTCACTTGAAACTATTAACTCTACAATTGATGACGCAATTCCGCAATGGAATATAAAGAAGGCCGACTGGGCCAAGTTTGAAACACTCTGTAAAACTAGGCTGAATGAGGATGCCCTTTTGAACGTTAATGTCCCTATTCAGCATTTTACTTCTATTTTAATGGAAATTGCAGAAGAATCCATTCATAAGTCCTCACAGAACTGTAAAAGAACTCAAACACCTTGGGTTACTAAAGAATGTAAAGAAGCCATTAGTAAATACCGTATTCTCCGGGCCTAAGTTCGCCGCGCGATCAAAACAAGCAAACGAGCATCATGAAAGAAATATGTTTCTTCGTTAAACTCTCGTTCCTCTATTAAGAAAGTTTGGGACACTATCCGCAAAATAAATGGAAAGAGAAAGCACAATTCTCTCCGACATCTGAAACTGAACAATAACAATCTTAATTCAAAACGAGACATAGCAAATAGTCTTGCTGACAGTTTCTCAAAAAATTCCTCATCATCTAATTATTCAGAAACCTTCCGAAGATTAAAAACTTAAAAAGAAAACTCACATTTAAAATTCACATCCAACAACACGGAAACTTAAACTTAAACCAACTGTTCGCACTATTGGAGCTTATGGAGGTTTTAGACAAGGCCCATGATACATCTGCTGGGCCTGACGAAAAACATTACCAGTTTTTGAAACACCTTGCAGAATCATCATTAATATCTCTTTTGAAAATCTTCAATGATTTATGGATTACTGGCAAAGTACCTAACATTTGGAAAGAAGCAGTAATACCAGTTCCGAAACCAGGTAAAGATAGCACTGATCCTACTAACTATCGACCCATTGAACTGACGAGCTGTGTGTGCAAAACAATGGAACAAATGATCAATTCTTGGCTTGGATGGTACTTGAAAACCAAAAACTTAATATCTCCTTTCCAAAGTGGCTTTCGTTATGGCCGTAGCACTAATGATCATCTGGTTAGTCTGGCAACATGTATTCGCCAAGCATTTATCAAGAAGGAACATTTAGTAGCGGTTTTCTTTGATTTAGAAAAGGCTTATGATGCGACATGGTAGTACTGGATGCTAAATGACCTGAACGATCTGGTTCTAAAATGCCGTCTGCCCTCTTTCATGTCAAACTTTCTCTCAGATAGAGAATTAAAGGTACGAGTGGGCTCCACCCTCTCTGATATGCACGAGCAAGAGATGGGTGTGTCCCAGGGCAGTATTTTATCCGTGACGCTTTTCAACATCAAAATCAATCGCATCACCAAGAGTTTGGCTCCTGGAGTGGATTGCTCCTTATACGTTGATGATTTTCAAATATGTTATCGATCAAAGCACATGCATACAATTGAGAGACAACTACAACAAAATATCAACAAGATTCAAAATTGAGCCAGTAATAACGGCTTCAAATTCTCCAAATCAGAAATGGTATGTATGCATTTCTGTCAGTTGCGAAGACATCATGATGAATCTAAACTCACGCTGGACGGAACACCTATTCCAGTTGTTGAGGAAACAAAGTTTTTAGGTACTATCTTCGACAGAAAGCTGACTTTTATTCCACACCTAAAGAACTTGAAAGCTAAATGCTCGAAATCTCTAGATCTACTTAAAGTAGTAGCGCACACTGACTGGGGTGCTGACAGAAAAGTCATACTTAGTTTGTATAGGACGTTTATTCGCTCCAAACTGGACTTTTGCCGGGTATTTTGTACATGTCGTGATTAGGCCTTGGTATACCACCTGACTGCTGGGGAGAGTTTAGGCTAACCATACTAATCGGTAGTGCTCCTAATATTAGGCAAGACCAGAGAAAAGGTAAAAATTATATCTGTAATATCAAAGATCAATTAGCTGTACGTAAGTGGAATGATAAAGTGATATGTTGAAGTATGAGTTTTACAGCTGTCAGAAAATGCACACTTTTGGAGTTCATGAAGGTGCAATTTTTAACCAGATGCTTTAAAAACTCTCTATATAAATTGGCCATATCGCTCTTAAATTTAAGTGTTAATGAACTTTTCAAACACTGAAACACATTTCTTTGCTTCTAAACATTTAAAACATGACACTGCCATATTTTGGACAGCAACGTGTACCAATCAATTACATCTGATACAAGTAGCTTACTGGGTTTGTGGAACTAATAACATATGATTATAGGCAATGACGCACGATATAGCATATAGATTGTTAGACAAAATTTGATATACCTGTTCAAATATTTATGGGAATATATCAAAAGAAATAGAAACAGGTGCTGTGTTCCAGATGTATTTTGCTATCGGTAGATCCTCGCCCAGTTATTGTGATAATAGCACAGTCAAATTACAAACAAGGATAGAATCAGCTCCGCGTTTATAATAATAATAATAATAATAATAATAATGAGGACTTTGTATAGCGCCTAATCTTTAGAAGCTCTAAGCGCTTTACAAGATTTGACAACACTTAAAAAGCATATATAATGATATGATTACAAAAATAAAAACAAATTAGAAAACATAAAACATGCTGTAAATATTTAAGGTAAGGAAACATTATTAGGTCTTTAAGTCTGTTCTTGCAGTTGAAATAGATGAGTTTTAAGAGCGCTCTTGAATGAAAAAATTTTATAGGAAAAATGCCAACCGATTCAATGTCAATAACCGTAAATAGTGGCCATGTAATAGAAAACTAAATCTCCTTGGAGGCTCTGCATCGGTATGTTGTGGTGATGAACATAATGTCTTTGAGATACTATATCCCTGTCTAATAATATCCAATTCTCACTTAATGAGGCATTGATATCATCACCTCACAGTCGGGGAGCCTGCAAGCTAAAATCCAACCCTTTCTCCATTTTCGAAATAGCGCGCCAGATCCAAACGAGGTATCATATGTGTGTTTAATCTCATAGATCACGAAGCTGTTTGTAATTGAATTCAACATACGCTAGATAACGGGACTGAAATGTAATAATGGTAGAGGAGAAACATTACATTTGACATGACACATAGAGACCTGCAACAGCAAATATTTTTAAGGTGACTATTCATCATCAAGCTGTATGCAAATTCCAGAAGTATGTTAGCATGTTTCATCATTACGACGTAAAACAATTAATGAGGATCACCAGGTATCATAAAGTTTAAGGCGGGGTGTGGTTGGGGTATGAAGCCACCTCTGTGTGCCATTATTGATCAGGTATAGATACACCCAGGTTCTAAATTTTCAACTAACTGTGAAATCCAACAATACATTTCAAACAAGGCTGGACATTTAGTCACGTCAAACATGTACATATATGATTATTAACATAACATTCAAATTATCTTGATGAAAATTTCTGTCGGTGAACAATTATTAAGTAGACTGGTTCAATAGAATGTGATATCAATTTCAGGTACTTTTCCGCAATCTATCATAATTAAGTTACAAACGATTGTATTTTATATTAGACTTACTTGATTTTTGCCATTTTTATACACGTGATTAAATAAGGCCAGGCAAATACATTTTGTCGCATTGTTATTTCTTTTCAAAGTTTCTACTGTCTCACGGCTTGAAATGACTTAGTAGACAGACGGTTGACTGTTCTATAGAGCCTTCAGCTCCCTCATGTCATTATGTACTATGTAATTATATTTAAGCACATATGTATAACTAATATATCACACAATAATAAGCAAATAAATTGACTACTTGGATCATAATAAACAGTACAATAGACATATAATCACAATATCAACTAGAGTGATTTCCTAATGTGTTTTGGATTATGTTCCATTTCTGAGTTTATCTGAGATAGCAATGAAAATGAGATTGTGAAACATGAGTAGAAATACCCTTAAATTTCAGTTTATTTGTTAGCCATTGAAATCAATTATAATGAGTGACGAGATGTTCTGTTCTAGATTCAAAACAAGCATGCCTATATCTGACGTTTTACGATTGCAGCCCAGACAGACTATAATGAATTTGCAATCATGTTAAGTATATTCAATTTGCATTGTTTGTTAGTTTTTTTATTCATTATATACTGTGGGTTATCTAAAATTGGATCTCGTTGCTGACCTTGTCCAAAATCAAGTTCATTATTTATCTGACCAAAACTATTGATTTTTTTATTCTGTAAACAACTAATACATGGCTAATATTTACTCTGTGAGTGTGGGTTTAATATAAGGATCATTATCGATAAAAGTAAACATATTTATCTTGGTGTGAGTTAAGAACATTGTGCATACCATGTTATATATTATAAATTTAGTAACAGACGTTCTAATTATTACAAAGATTATTCTAGAAATGAACTTTTTGCCCTCATCCGCGTTATTATTGTGTCTTAGTTTTTTTATATCATCTTGTTTATTGGAAAAATTATTTATTCCTGTGATAACATCTGGGCAGAAATCATTTATATTGTTGTATTCAGTGCTTGATTTGGAGCTGAAATTTTTAAGTTAAATTATTCTTCCCTGGAAATACAAAATGATCATCTCTAATATTCTTGGAAAGAGATATTAACTGGGAATTATACTGAATTCAAGCAAGGAAACCTTGTATTATATTAACCTGATTCAAGAAATGACTGTTGGCACATTATTGTAATTCAAGCCATTGGTACATTTGTACATTAGAGACTACATGCCACTACAGGCACATCAACACCTTCATGTTTGGAAATTTTTTGGAATACCATTAAAGTTTATTCAGATCTTTATTCGTTTTGACGCGTTAGAAATTATAAAGATTATTTAGGATATAATTCGCAATACGGAAAACTACTTTTTCTCCAAGATTAATTATGTGACGTTATAATTATTTCAAATACACATAGAATAAAAGCAGACTGTAACAACTCTCCTTAGATAGGCCCCTAATTGTGAATTTATTGCAGGATATGGAAATGTACAATATCGTTCATGTGATGTTTCTGAAGAGGAGATTAAGTTGAGTCGCACAGGATATGAGAAAACGATTTATTCATGCGAGGAAGAATTATTGGAACTGTTTTTGCTCCATATTTGCGAGAAACACTGTAATCTTTCGAAACTTATCACCAAGGCATTAGACTTATATTTTTTGCGCAAACACAATTGGCTTACAACACGATTGTGATTGGCTTGATTCTAGATAACAGCAATTCCGTATATCGTAACTTCAGCACAAAAAGTTTCTTCATAGCATATAAGAACTAGTTAGTAAGGGAGAATTATTTCTAGAGTTGATATAAAGCTTTTTATGTCGTTTTGCTGGCAGAGTTAATGCATATCAATAATGTTAAATTCGAGTAATACACAGATTGTTATATCCGCATAAGTTATGTAAGCATTAAGGATAATCGAAGTTATGCGAAGGTCCGAGAATAGTTTGTCAGTTTGCACATGACTTTTAATTACTTGCACTCCCCACACCGTCAGGAAAGGTGATGAGGAAACTTGGCAATACATCTGTCCTGAGGACTGATGGGTCCTAAATGACACTGATTTGGATGTTTGACATTCAACTCGACGCATCGCTGATTATCCTGAAAACATTTTAATCACAATTCCTTCTGAATGGATGGTCATATCAAAATGAAACATTCGTTGGCCAAGAGACACTTACGACACACAGTTAGTACCAAAAACACTCGTGCAGTTCTGATATCCAATATCATGGCCGATGGGAGGGGAGACAATCATGGATTTTCATTCCAGTATTTCTTACGACAGGCATACAACAATGCTACTGATCTGGTATCCAGCATGACTTAATATGCCTGAAATAGTAACATTTTGCAAACTCTTGCCATCACATGTTTTTAGCGAATTAGTGTACCAAAATGGGATTTTCAATCAAGTAGACCATACAAAAGGTAGTTTGTTCTAAATTGTGCAACAACATGACCAACCAAGCAGCTCCCTGAGTAAGTGAACTGAGTGACATCAAAAGGATTTTTCATTGGAGAAACAGGGTTGAAAAATGATACCCTATGAAAGGAGAGTACGTATTTCTCAGCGTCCCCACTTCTACAACTGATATTATTTCAGAGTATTATATGTAACTCCTTTTTCAGCCCCTACAACGATTCGTGACACTTTGATCCTTTTAAAACGCTTCAGATTAAATTCAGAGCAACAAGTTCACCAAACGCCCTCACTGATACTTTACCAAGAACAGTTCATAAATCTCACGATCAATATTTTTCATCCTTTTCCTCTTGAGAAATTTAAAAAATAAAATAATTTCCTGTTTTCAGTATGTATCGCAAGATGTGGCCACAGAACTGCTCCTTTAATCTGAAATGATCTATCCATCAATACTCTTTTATAAAGTTGATGTTCCCATCGTTTTAGAATGACACCACACACGACACTAAACCCAACAATAGCTAAGGAAGGTAATTTTGGACAATCTAACCCTCAACTATTCCAGGAATTCGGTGGAAGTAAATTATACATTGAGCTTTGATTTATTAATTTACGTATATTGTTTACCAAAGGTAATAAATATTAGCTAACTATTTGAACATTTTCTCTATACTTGATCTGTAACAACCTATAGATCACCTGGTACTGTTAATTGCCTGTAGAGAAGGACTAATTAACTTCGTATTCACTACACGCAGTATGAATGAGCAATATCTGCTTTCTTATCAACACCTTATTTGAAATGGTTAGATAATTTATTTTCACGTAGTGGGTCAATCACAGTTCATAACTAACGAACGCTGCCTATAAGGACAGATCGATATATTAACTTTGCCCTTGCACAAAGCCATGTTGCACGGCCGATCGCAGTTAATCCTATTAGTTGCAAATTCTCGGTTCAATTTTTGAACAAAATTAGTGGCACAGTTTTTGAAGTGTAGATCAGCCATATTTTTAAGTATTAGTAAAGATAGTAACATTTGCACATTGCTGTTATTGATTTAAATTGGTAAAATATGTATGTCAACCAGTGCAAATAGTTTATATGTTACATTTTCTTCTACTGTATACCACGATTTATGAAGAATTTACAAAAATAAAATGCTGATAGGCGTAATACCATAAGACGAACTACAGGAGACACACGTCCCTAGTGCTTTGAGCCCATATAAAAAAAACTTGCACATTTGGAAAATACAGTGGATGAAATAAGTCATCATGATCTCACTTTCATTGCATGTTTGACATTGTCTTTGGTATAACCCATGAAATAAATGGCTGTTCAAAGATTGAATAACCACAAATGCGTGTCACATTTATTCAGAATGATGTAGATTCATCGTCAGAAACGGTCGCCAGCTTAAACGGGGAAGTATTGTAATGACACCTCTGTACCATAACAAACATAAGAACAGATCATCCAAGTCAAAGTGCGTATGTGTGTCTGCGTGCGTAAATATACGTGCAATAGTGCAGTCCTTTTCACAAACATCCTGCAGTCCTCAAACATGCGAATTCGTTATCATCAAAATCCCACCAAAACAATGACTCATTAATGACCATATGTCGAAGTAATTAACAATTTATTACCTAGTGAAATTTCTTTTGAAAATGACCTTATGAATTCAGTATGGAGATAATTCAATATTATATTCTGCCGTGGAGGGCAACGACGGGTGATTTGAAGTATCTGCCAGGATTACGAAGTTTACATTTATATGGCAAATATATTATGTAACACAAACCCGTTGTATTTCTATTTGCCAGAAACATCGTATACCATCCGCCGTCCCGCATTTGTGCAAACTGCTTTAAACTTGACGTTAATACGTCCACTAATGTACCTCCGCAGTAACAGGCCTGTACCCTGATTCGAGCACTAAATTTGTATATACATATATACAAATTTGTATATACCTATTTTATATATATATATATATATATATATATATATATATATATATATATATATATATATATATATATATATATATATATATATATATATATATATATATATATATATATTGTTACGTATATGTAATTTAAATACTTGTGTCTTAGTTTTAAATTTCTTTTTCATTTTATTCTATTTCATTACATGTTATTGTAACTATAACTTTATTTACTAGATTTGACATTTTCCCAGAAAATTCAGTTCACTTCTGTTAAACCTGATAAACAAGCATTCGTAGAAACATTGTATCTTTTGGTGACCTAGATTCAGGCCCAGCTTCAGCTCTGTAGTAAACAACTTTTTTTATTTTTTTTATTATTGAATCCTTATAGTAAGATTAATTCAGTAGAGTCGAATCCGTACATGTCGTACGTGATAACTGACATATAATGTTTCTACGCTGAGCTAAATTAAATGATCACGTGACCCATCACGTGGATCTAAATTGCGTTTCAGTTAGGGTTAAAACCGACGTTTCATAGTGATTTTCAGTCAGTCGTAATTCATACGTTCGGAGCTCAAAGGTACTTTTGTTTTGTTGTTGTTGCCAGTTTGATTTGCATTTTTCTATTTTTCGGAATCAATAATTCATTTTCCCTGGAAACTTTATCCCGTGCTCATCAAAATTCTTGGACAAAGACGTTCATTGGAAATTATTCGGAATTCTAAAACTGGAATATTATTATTGGTGATTCAACAAGGAATTATTAACACGACAACACAAAGCAGGTTACATAAGACGTCATCGCCTTCCATCTTGGAACTTCATCGGGATTCGAACTTTGATTCACTTAGAACTTTTATTGACAGGACTTATATTTTTATTTATTGGATTACTTTTGGATTTGATTCATCAACCGTAAGTCCGTTTCATATTTTTACCTTTTTTCTAGGGATATAAATTATTTTGTTAAATTTTACAAAGCTCGTTGGCTTCACTCTTTTCTTTGTTACTTTTGTACGAGCCTAGACACGTAACAAAAGAAAATTGGGGGCTCGTCCGGGATATAAGAATCTTGGCTAAAATATTTCAGAGAATTGTTTTTTGAAATTTAAATTCCCCTAGTTTTCAGACATTTTTTAAATCCCAAGTATTATTTCACATTTTGTTTATAATCGTTAGTGAAATGAACAGCCTTTTCTCACAATGTCATCAAAAGTGGAGATCTTTCTTTCAAATCCTACTCAGGAGCAGTTGGATTGTTTGAAAAAAGAAAATTGCTTGAACTTGCCAGAAAATATGATTTTTCTGAGGCAAAAACTTCTTTCACGAAGAAGAAATAATAATAAAAAAAAACATTTTCATCCAGTATTTGGTAGAAAAGAATATTTTGGATAAAAGTGTTTTAGTTTCGATCAGTAAGTCTGTATCAGACTCTGACATAAAAGTAAAGGAATTAAAATTAAATTACAAGATGGAACTGGAGTCAAGGAAGCTGGAACTTCAGAAAGATAAAGAGGAAAAACAAATACAGATGCATCTGCAAATGGAGAAAGAGAAAGAACAAATGCATTTACAGAAAGAAGAGAAGCAAATGAAGTTGCAATTGGAGAAAGAAAAAGAAAAATGCATTTACAGAAAGAAGAGAAACAATTGCAGTTGCAATTTGAGAAAGAGGAGAGAGAGAGAGAGAGAGAGAGAGAGAGAGAGAGAGAAAGAGAGAGAGGAGAAAGATAAACAAATGCAAATAGAAGAAAGAGAGAAAGAAAGACAAATGCAATTACAGAAAGAACAAATGCAATTACAATCAGAGAAAGAGGAGAGTGTGTGTGTGTGATTTGGATTTTTAACGTAGTTTCAACAATTTTTCAGTCATATCGCTACGATGTCTCCAGTGTGGCAGTTTACAGTGATGCCTAGCACTAAGGAATCATGCCGCAGACATGTTGCATAATGTCCGACCCAGTCACATTATCCTGACACCAGGCCGACCTGTCCTAACACTAACCTCTTAATGCTGAGCGCCAAGCGAGGCAGCTGCTAGTACCATTTTTTAAGTCTTTGGTATGACTCGGCCGGGAATCGAACCCACGACCTCCCGCATCCGAGGCGGACGCTCTAACCACTAGGCCATCGGAGCGGTCGAAAGAGGAGAGAGAGAGACAGATGCAAATGCAAATGCAAAGAGAGAAGGAAGAGAGGGAATATCAATTTACAATAAGACAAATAGAGCTGGCAAGTGAAATGCACATTCCCACTCCACATACAAATTCAAGTTTTCATATTACAAAGAATTTTAGGCTAGTACCCCCTTTTAGCGAAAAAGAAGTACACAAATATTTCCTCGTTTTGAAAAAGTTGCTGAAAATTTGAAATGGCCAGGGGAGCATTTGACTCAATTAATGCAGTGTGTACTTTATGGCAAGGCCCGAAATATCTATGCATCCCTTTCAGTACAGCAAAGTTTTGACTATGATTTGTTTAAGGAATGCATCTTAAAGGGCTATGAGTTAATTCCTGAGGCTTCTTGGCAAAAATTCAGGAACTATAAGAAAAGAAGCTGGACAAACTTATGTCGAATTTGCAAGGGAAAAAGAGCAGTTATTTGATATATGGTGCTTAGCCAAGAAAGTTGATCAAGATTATGAAAGTCTGAAAAAACTTGTATTACTTGAAGAGTTCAGGAACTGTGTCCATAGTGACATTAACACTTATCTTGAAGAGCATAAGATCGAAACCTTGGAAAATGCTGCTCTTGCTGCTGACGAGTATTTCTTAACTCATAAAGTTCCTGTTGCAAGCATGTCTTTCACGCAGCTGTCTACTGGTGAAAAGGTATTTCAGCCTAATACGAGGCCTTCTAAAACTCAATCTGTCACAACTCTTAAAACTCAAGCTTCTGATAAACTTGATTCAAAATCCTTGTCTCTTCCTACGTGTACCTATTGCAAGAAAAAAGCACACGTTATTTCTGACTGCTTCAAATTGAAATATAAACATCAGAATCAAGACAGACCTATCCCAAATGCCCTTATTTCTAAGAGGTCAAGGTCATAGTCATGTATTGAAAGCAATACATTTGTTGGGTCTAATAAACCCCAGTCTGATTTTATTATGGAGAATTATGAACCATTCATGTCGAAGGGTTCTATATCACTCGTGGGTGATTTGGCCAATCCTATCTCTATTAAAATTTAAAGGGACACAGGAGCTTCTCAGAGTCTTTTATTATCAGGTACTTTGCCTTTTTCTGAGAAGTCCTGTTCTAATGAGAATGTTTTTATTCAGGGAGGAGAGTGCGGCTTCGTTAACGTTCCTCTCCATTCTGTAAATTTGTCATCAGACTTAGTTTCAGGACCTGTGACAGTTGGAATTGTGCTTCTTTACCCGTTGAGGGCATTCATTTATTAATAGGCAACGACCTAGCTGGACACAAGGTTGTGGTTAATCCATTTGTAACGAACAAGCCTTGTTTAGATCAGAAAGTTGATCCTATTGAAAAAGAATTCCCTGATTTATACCCAGCTTGTGCACTTACTAGAGCTATGGCAACGAAAGCTCTTGAGAATGATGTTGATAAGGAAAGTATTCCTTTAGCTGACACATGCATTGGTCAGGCTTTTGATGAGGTCGCTTTCACTCCTTGTTTGGATCAGTCAAATTATATTGATCACAGTGTTCCTCTTTTAAATATTCATTCTCTTTTCTCTAATCATGGTGACAAACGACAATCGTTTGTCGTCGAACAAGAAAACGATCCTGAGATCTCCTGTTTGTTTCAAAGGGCCATTAGTGAAACTGAAATCACTGATGTACCTGTCTGTTATTTCATTAAAAATGGAATTCTTATGAGAAAATGGAGACCTCCCGAGATACCTGCTGGTGACGAGTGGTCAGTGAACTAGCAAATTGTAGTTCCAAAATCATACAGACAGGAAATACTTAGTCTGGCCCATGAAACTCCTCTGGCTAGTCATTTAGGGATTAAAAAGATTTATCACAAGATCTTGACTCACTTTTATTGGCCAAAAATCAAAAGTGATGTTTGTAAGTATTGTGGATCTTGTCATACTTGTCAAATGGTAGGAAAACCCAATCAGAAGATACCTAAGGCTCATCTGCAATCTATTCCTGCATTCGACGAACCATTTAGCAGAATAATGGTAGATTGTGTTGAGTTCTTACCTAAGACCAAGTCAGGCAACCAATACTTGTTGACCATTATGTGTGCGTCAACACGGTTTATAGCAGCAATTCCTTTGAGGAATATTAAAACTAAAACGATAGTAAAAGCTTTGATAAAGTTTTTTACTCAGTTTGGCCTTCCCAAATCTGTCCAATCTGATTAAGGGTAAAATTTTATATCCGGAATTTGGCATTACGGCCCTTACAAAGTTAAGAAGAAAATAAATGAGTTAAGATATAGTAA
>JAECUM010077215.1:0-17158 GCA_016617855.1 Megalonaias nervosa
TACTGCATTTAATTAATTGCTGACATGTTCGTACCATCGGTATGATATTTGTATTCCATGGATTATAGGTTGTAATTAATGGAATTCCATTTGATGATAGGTTTATGTTTCAAGGTTAGTTCCCTTGATCGGTCCTTTTCTATTCGCTTTGCGTATTCCTTGATTGATAATTTCCTCTGGGCAAGTTTGCTTCGGAAGATATTGTTGTAAATCTGCCAGTCTTTGTTCCTGTGTATGTTTGTTTTTTACAATTGTTATCACTCTTGATGCGAGGTTAAAAAGGACGTTCATTTTTATATGTTATGCACGACAGGATTTAAAGTTGAGATAATTATGTGTATCAGTTGGTTTATTATAAATATAAGTAGTAATATGCGTTAAAGACAGTTTGACGAGAATGTCTAGGAATGGAATGCTCCTTTCACTTTTCTTGTTAGCAAAGTTTGAAGCTGGATGCAGGTTATTAAGTTCCTGGAAGAATTCTTCTGTTGGTATATGTTTATTCCATATGATGAAGCAGTCGTCTAAAAATCTCTTCCAGTTTTTTCTCAAATAATTCCCAACTTCTTCTCCATGTTTATTATTAATTCTGCTAAATAATATTTTTTTCCAAGTATCCAATGACTAACGCAGTATACGTTGGTGCTACCTGGGTCCAGTAGCTGTACCTTTATACATAACATTTGCCAATAGAAGAATTATTCCAGGAACTTAATGACCTGCATCCATTCAGTAACCTTTTGCCGTAGTAAATATTGTATCGCTATGCCATAACATTTATAGACTACTATGGGCTTTCCTTTGTATTTTGTAAGGACACATACCTTCTCCAGTTCGTTCGACTGTGGTATAAACCCAAATACTGGTTTATACTTTGATATTCAGAATCACCTTGGACTGTAGTAAACATTGACAGGCCGAATCACCTACTTTCGGAATTTTTAAAATCCCAAGTATTATTTCACATTTTAGAATTTTTAGTGAAATCAGCGAGCTTTTTTACAATGTCAACTAAAGTGGAGATCTTTATTTCAAATCCTACCCAGGAGCGATTAGACTGTTTGAGACAAGATGCATTACTTCATATTGCCAGAAAATATGATCTTTCTGATGCAAAAGCTTATTTAACGAAGCAAGAAATTGTTCAATATTTGGTGGAAATGAAAGTTTTTGATAAAAGTGCTTTGGTTTCGATCAGTAAGTCTGTATCAGACACTGACATAAAAGTAAAGGAATTAAAATTAAAATACCAGATGGAATTAGAGTTGAGGAATCTCGAACTTCAGACAGAAGAGAAGCAAATACAAATAGATAAAGAGGAAGGAGAGAGGAGAATGCAAATGCAATTGGAGAAAGAGGAAAGAGAGAAACAAATGCAGTTACAGAAAGAAAAAAAAAAACAAATGCTATTGGAGAAAGAGGAGAGAGAGAAACAAATGCAGTTACAAAAGAAGAGAAGCAAATGCAAATGAAACTAGAATTGCAGAGCGAAAGCGAGAAGGAAAAAAGGGAATATCAATTTAGATTAAGATAATTAGAGCTGGCAAGTGAAAAGCACATCCCCACTTTACATACAAATTCAAGATTCGATGTTACTAAGAATATTAGGTTAGTGCCACCTTTGAGAGAAAAAAAGTGGACAAATATTTTCCTCATTTTGAAAAAAATTGCTGAAAATTCGAAATGGCCAAGGGAGCATTGGACTCTGCTATTACAGAGTGCACTTTCTGGCAAAGCCCGAGACATCTATGCTTCTTTATCAGTACAGTAAAGGGCTGACTATGATCTGGTTAAGGGATGCATCTTAAAGGGTTGTGAGTTAATCCCTGAGGCTTATCGACAAAAATTCAGGAACTATAAAAAGAAGCCGGGCAAACTCATGTCCAATTTGCAAGAGAAAAAGAGCAGTTATTTGATAAGTGGTGCTTAGCCAAGAAAGTTGATCAAGATTGCGAAAATCTCAGACAATTCGTATTACTCGAAGACTTCAAGAATTGTGTCCATAGTGACATTTGACTTATCTTGATGAGCATAAGGTCTAAACCTTGAAACATGCTGCTCGTATTGCTGACGAGTATTCCTTAGCTCATAAAGTTTCTTTTGTAAGTAAGTCAGCTCATAAAGTTTCTGTTGTAAGTAAGTCTTCAGCACAGCAGTCGTCTGGTAAAATGGTATTTCAGACTAATATTAGCCCTTCTAAATTTCAATCTGGTATAACTTTTATAAATCAAACTTCTGATAAGATTGATCAGAAATCCTTATCTCTTCCTATGTGTACCTATTGCAAGAAGAAAGGACACGTTATTTCAGATTACTTCAAATTGAAAAATAAGCATCAGACTCAAGACAGACCTATTCCAAATTCTCTTATTTCTAAGAGGTCAAGGTCACGGTTATGTATTGAAATCAATACATTTGTTGGGTCTAATAAACCTCAGTCTAATTTTATTATGGAGAATTATGCACCATTCATGTTGAAGGGTTCTATATCACTCCTAGGTGATTCAGCCAGTCGCACCCCTCTTAAAATTTTAAGAGACACAGGAGCTTCTCAGAGTCTTTTATTTTCAGGTACTTTGCCTTTTTCTGAGAAGTCTTGTTCTAATGAGAGTGTTCTTATTCAGGAAGTAGAGTGCGGCTTTATTAATGTTCCTCTCCATTTTGTAAATTTGTCATCAGACTTAGTCTCAGGGCCCGTGACAGTCGGAACATTGTCTTCTTTACCCATTGAGGGCATTCATTTATTACTAGGCAATGACCTAGCTGGATATAAGTTTGTAATTACAAGCATTGTTTGGATCAGAAATTCGATCCTATTGAAAACGAATTCCCTGATTTATACCCAGCTTGTGCAGTTACTAGAGCTATGGCAAAGAAAGCTCTGGAGAATGTGCACTGACTATAGGAAGGTGAACAGTGTGACTAAAACAATTCATTTCCATTACCAAGAATCGATGACTGCATTGATAAAATTGGAAATGCAAAGTATGTCACCAAAGTTGACCTTCTGAAAGGATTTTGGCAAATTCCACTGACGGGAAGGGCAAAAGAAATTTCGGCATTCGTGACTCCAGATAGACTTTGTCAATATAAAGTAATGCTGTTTGGGATGAAAGGTTCGCCAAGTAC
This sequence comes from Megalonaias nervosa, assembly GCA_016617855.1. Lineage (NCBI taxonomy): Eukaryota > Metazoa > Mollusca > Bivalvia > Unionida > Unionidae > Megalonaias > Megalonaias nervosa. The sequence goes on from JAECUM010077215.1 coordinate 3,130, forward strand.
TTTTCAACGTTTAATGACCATGATTATATCTGTTCTCGATAATTGTGATGCTTACATCAATGATGTCATCATCTACAACGACACGTGGAAAAAACATTTAGCGACAATTCGGAAATTCTCTGATAGACTCACTGATGCAAGTTTGAAATATTATCCAAAAGTGAGTTTTGCCGTGCTTGTGTAACATTTCTAGGACATTTCGTGGGACATGGACAAGTTAAACCTATAGATGCTAAGGTCAAGGCTATCTCTGCGTTTCATGTGCCTATCAGTAAAAAGCAACTGATGCGACTTAGGGTATGGATGGATACTATCGGAAATTTAGTTGCAATTTTTACATAATTGCTGAACCCCTGTAAAATTTATTGAGCAAGAAAACCAAGTTTGATTGGTCTGAAAATGTCTGGAGGCTTTTGATAAGTTAAAGGCCATACTTAAGAATGTACCAGTTCTTACAGTTCCAAATGTCAGTCAATCATTTAAAATGTCTGTTGATCCAAGTGATGTTAGGGTTGGAGCAGTATTGATTCAAGGAGATAAAAGTGTTGTTGACATCCAGTGTGCTATTTTTATAAGAAATTAAATAACCACCAAAAACATTATTCCACAATCGAGAATGAATGGTTGGCTCTGAAATTGGCATTACAACACTTTGAAGTTTACATTAGTTCAGCTCCGATGATTGTGTTTAGTGATCATATCCCCCTTTCATGGGCAAGATAAAAAGCAAGAATCAGAGATTATCAGGGTGGAGTGTTTTGTTACAGGAATATGATAATGACAACAAGCACATCAAAGGAAAAGACAATTTAATAGTAGATGCACTTTCACTTGTATATAAATATATTGTTCATATATACTTTGTGACATTCGTAAAATTTCATCTTATGTTTTTTCACCACATGTATATTTGACTTAGAGTAAAATGAAAGCTTTATTATATAAATCTTTGTTTTTTTTATGAGGGGAAGTGTTATGTATATTTAATTAAATTTTTGTCTCTTAGTTTTAAATTGTTTTTATTTTATTCCATTACATGCTATTGTAATGTAACATTGTTTACAGGATTTGACCTTCTCCAGAATTGAGTTCAGTTCTATTTGACCTGATTTACCTTTTTCATTCCTTTTTATTTCATTTATGTAAACAACTAATAATAGCTTCATTATTCTGCATGTGTATGAACTAATTAACCGAATTATTATTCAGGTAAACATGATGATTTGGGTCAGGGTTTTTATAGAATCCAAAGTGAATTTTGTAGGCTATTGTTGTGTTTTTTTAAATAAACGAGGCTCATTAAATCATGCTTGAAAGTTATTTTGCATTAGGTAATTGTTGTTTTTAGAAAATGCTAATTTCTGACCTGAGGTCAAACAGAGAACTGTATTATCTGGTGACTGTCAGAATTTTACCAGTTGTCCTTTAATATCTGGCTCTTTAAATTGTATTATGTTGTGTCAAGTTTGGGCTGAATTTTACTTTCTTCAAATTATTGATTTCCAGTCATCATTTTCTCTGGAAATACAAAAGTGCTCTCACAAAATTCTTGGATAAAGACATTCATTTGGAATTTATACTTAATTCAAACCTAGAACAATATTTCTGTGATTTAACAGGAAACTGTTGACACATCAGTACCAGGTAGGCCATAACAGATACATCGTAGCCTTTAATTTTAAATCTCTTCGGGACTTGAACTAAATTTTATTAATAACGTTTTATTACTAGGACGTGTGTCTTTAATTCTTAGATTATTTTTGGATTTAATTTGCACAACCGTAAGTTCTTTCTTCTCATTTTTACTTCGTCTTTTAGGGAAAAAAATTATTTGTTATATTTTACAAAGCTTGTTGTCTTCACTCTTTTCTGTTACTTATTTTAAGAGCATAGTCTCGTAACAGTATGTAGAATCAACTTGGACTGTAGTGTACATTGATAGGTAGAATCAACCATAACTGTAGTATATATTTATAGGTAAAATCATCCTGGACTGTAGTATACCTTGATAGGTAGAATCACCCTGGACTGTAATGTACATTGACAGATGTGTGTGTGTGTGCGTGTGTGCGTGTGTGTGTGTGTGTGTGTGTGTGTGTGTGTGTGTATGTGTGTGTGTGTGTGTGATTTAGATTTTTAACGTATCTTTAACAATTTTTAAGTCATATCGCTACGATGTCTGCAGTGTGACAGTTTATAGTGATGTCTTAGTGCTGAGCGCCAAGCGAGGCAGCTGTTAATACCATTTTAAAAAGTCTTTGGTATGACTCGGCCGGGGTTGAAACCAGCGACTTCCCTCATCCAAGGCGGACGCTCTACCACTAGGCCACCTGAGCGTTCACATTGATAGGTAGAATCATCCTGAACTGTAGTGTACATTGATAGGTAGAATCATCATGGACTGTCGGTTAGTGGGGATTGGATCAGTGTTGTCAGTGGTGCAAATAACATACAAGTCAACAATGTCAATTTGTTGTATTCAAGCTTTGATAAAGATAATATGCAATGCTTCAGTAAAGATGCTGAGTTATATATTACATTCAGTGTTGATAACCTCAATAAACTGGATCAATCTTGATAACACGATGGGCAAATGAGAACGGTAGCAGGAAAGAAGTCAACTTTACATGGGTAATTAATCTACAGCGATTCAAACAAAACAAAGGTATATTTGTGAGACAAAAGTGAAATGTATGTTTCAAAATTGAACTTACGAATCGCAAAATTTCTTAAAAGTTTGAAATAATTTGAACGTTTCAAATGATTGAAATAAACTAAATTGTCCTAAATGCATCCTCTGTTGGCTTGTTGATAAGATCTTAAGCTAAAACACAATATCAAGTATAAAGTAAGATGTGGATGTTTCTGTACAACTTAAATTGATGTACAAAACGTATCTAAGACAACCACGCTGAAGACTTTCCATAGCAAAACAAAGAGCAGAATTTAGGACATCTCAACCACGATGATGCAAGTCCAGATGCTTACAGAAATATTATTCAACACTGGAAACAAAGAAAAGGCATAAAAAGGAAAAACGATACTCGGAATGGAAAGAAAGTTCAAAAGAACACGTTTGCCTATACATTGTGCAAGCTAGAGAGATGCAGACTTACATCCAAACTAGGTTTTGCAAGTATAGAGTTTCTTGATATGAAAGCATACAACAAAGAATACAATTACATTCCGAAATGAATCGATCTAATCTCAAAATACGTTCGTGTATACATATATGATTCATTTGTAAAATCTTGAAGAGCAAAGTTTTGATCTTGCTAAAGAGTCTTAGAACAGGAAATTAGGGATTTGATTGGAACAAAGCACTGAATATGTTTCATTTTCCTCAGTAAAATCGAAAATCAAAGCAAACAACAATAAAAATTCCCATCTGCAATAAAAGGCTAACCGAACCAAAGTGTTGAATGCGTCGTATTGCAAGTATTTCACTGAATATGAAATCAGAAATAGTGTTGAAGAAACGAGGAATCATTTATACTGATATTAATAATTGCACTATATTATTTACTAATGTTAACATTTTGAAATAGGCTGAAAAAAGATTCCTTTCTCTAAGTCGAAGTGATTACAACTCTGATAAGAAACATGAGAAACCCACAAATAATAAACAAGTGAAGTAGCAGCTTTTAGCAAGGAAATAAATAACATGGAAGCACATCGATCAAGCAACATATAACACTGTCAATATTTCCTGACACTGCTGATGCATGTGTACAGCTTTAGAAAACAATGCTGGACATAGTTTGAATCCCTTTTAACGATGCCAAACAGCGGATCAGATTTGCCTCATGCTGAAATTGTTCCTCAACCACCTAATACATCATTACCGAATTTCCCATGGACAGTTACTATTGATAATTTTTTCCAGTTCTGTAAATATAGGAACTATTGATGCACATTTAACACTGAATAATCTTTTCACATTTATCACGAAACGGTAGTTTTCCTTTTTCTTCTTGATTTTTTTTAGTGCTTTCTCCTAAAGCTACATAACTCTATTACATCGACAAGAACTTGCGCCTTTTTATTTTCAAATTCTTCTTGCAGTATAGATTATTTTCTAAGTTTCTTTGCTGATGTAATGTTTTACTGTTGAATTTATTTATCATACATTCCGACATGGCCTGCATATTTATTTTCAGTTTTATAGTCCATGCTCCATTTAAACAAACTGCATAATGTTCGTTCTTCTTAAATAGAAAATAACGTTGTTTCCATTTAATCTTTTTCATCTGCTAGTGAATGTTGCTCTTTTCTAATTATATCAAAATGTGCTTCTATTTCCGATTCAAATGGTCCCAATTATTTCAAAATTATAATTTTTGTAAGAAAAAAGTAATGCATTTCTATTTGCTTGGTTACACGTATTTGTTTTCTGAATTTACCTGTTGGATGAAGCGTGTGTTTATATTTAGTCTTGTCAATAGATGGCACTGATTTACCGTCACGTTTCGGTGATCATACCGTATTCAGAAACTCCTTTCCAGTCTTTTCTCCTTCATTGGATGCTAGTATTGTGTTGATATTACCCTTCCTAGAAATTTTGAATTGCTTTCATTGGTTTAAATGACATTTATTTTGTGTTTCAAATTTTGATTTTTTTCCCCATTCATTAATTCATTTCAACGCATTCCTTTATGTAATCATGGTACAAATCAAAAACTTTGTATCTTACGTTAAAATCCCAAATTGATGTAGTGTCAATAAATTGCTGAAAATATTGTTTTGTACTGGCCAGATTTACAGTAGTATTGGTTGTGTATCTATGACGTCATCATTGTCACAAAAAGAGTTTTAGTTCAATAATCAAAAACCAATTCCGCGATTTTCAGTTATTTAAGTAGTGCGGAAATGGAGAAAACAAAGCTTGAAAGGGAATTTTGAATTGATCTAGCACAAAATAGCACAAACTTCATTTTTATAAAAACTGATGATTATACAGTAATGGAATATAGCTAGCGGAAAAAAAAAAAAACATACAAAGAGGTCAATGTTAGAAATTTAACAGATAAAGACTGTAAACAGTGAAGGAACAAAATAGGTCATCAAACACACGAAATCTTTGCAAGAACCGCTAACATTTGCAATTTATTGTCAGATGTTATAATTTACGCTGTTACATCATTGATAAACTATGTCTGCGATCCAAATTTAGAAAGCTGACAAATGAACCGAAATATGGTTGCGCGATATCAAATATAATCATATATTTCGGTGGATATTTGTCTTTATGTTGGATTTACTTTTGCCTACAACGAGTATTTTCTAAATAACATTTCGGCGTATCAAAGTTCAAAAGGTCCAAAGAAACTAATGTTTATGAAGAAAAGTATTCTTAGTGAAATGTGCATTGGCTGCTTCCTTTCAGACGCCTATAAACATACTTTCAGTATATCTTTACCGCGCAAGAAAGGATCACATAAAAAATACATTAGACAGTGAAGCACAAGAATTCGTCTGTGATAAAAGTTAACCGCCTTGAATAACTGAACCATTTTGTTATGAAGCGAGGTTCCTTAATGAAAGGCCATAGTTACCGACATCACCAGGTTTTGTTAAGAGTAGCCATCTCCGATCAAAATTGATGGCACATTGAATGTCTTTAATATAGAATCTGATAAGAATATTTCGATTAGTGATTGTAAGATTATATAACTCTTATAAGTAGTCTCAAGTTTCATTACAGTTGTCTCTTTATTTGCACAATTTATTTATTTATCTCTTATGTAGACAACTTTCAAATTAATTTGGAATGTTTCTAGTCACATGCAAAACTGGCAGACATCTGTGTTTCTTTGCGATTTAGTAAAAATCAAAAGAAAGTTTTTAAACTTATCAATCATACTGTTGCATCGAAAATGAACCTCCCCTCTGGTGAGAACGTGTAACAGATTTAAAACCTTCAGGAATGTACCTAATATAAAACTGCTAGTAAATGATACTGTATTCAGTTGTAGTTCTATCTCCGAAATATATATGATTTGAAGCAACATCCTATCCCTACAGGAGTATTTTGTTTAAAAATTAGGAGTACTTCTGCATATCAATATGTATATTCAATCTCTGTACCAGAGTGTATTTTTTAAAAATATAATATTGAGACATTATGTATATTAGTGAAAAGGCCATCACGATAAAATTCTACACCACAGGAACCGTAATGTATTGTTTCCAAATTGTTTGCTATTAGCGACAAATGATTTAAAATTGCAATACGTTACTGTTGGTTGACTGTGTGTCAATACTAATGTTTAAGGCTGTGATACCGTCATGGGTCTTGGGCGTATTTTAGAAATAGGAATGGTCTTAAAATACTGCCGCACAAGGATACGTGATTTAAATGTTTAGACGTATGATTGGGCTTTGACTTTCAACTACCATACTACAATAATCACACACACATACACACACACACACACACACACACACACACTAAAAACTTTGGTGCAAAAGTATTTTTTCAAAATTCTCGGGCTCTAAGTTGTTAACTAAGTTTGTGACAAGAGGTGTATAGAAGGACTTTGACTAAAGCAAGGTCATAAATCCAACCCTGTATATGTGTATTTTATGATTAGAACTCAGTCATAACCAATTAAAAATGGCGACAAGATCAAGGTAAATGCGAATGTGTGAAAATTCTTTGGTCACCTTGCAGCTTAAAACTATAGTATAATGATTACGTAAAATATGGTACATATATTTTGATCCTAGATGCCACTATCCTTGATTTGAAATTCAATGGTGGATCTAGACTTATAAGATACAACACAATGACCGTCGTGTCAGAATCTTTTTTCAAAGGCGGTTTGTCAAAAACAAAGACAAGCGCGTAAATACATTTAAAGGACAATGCCCGCAAAGACATTGTACTCCAGAATGTAATATATATATATATATATATATATATATATATATATATATATATATATATATATATATATATATAACATCATCATTGGTTATGCAATCCTCTATCTGTCATTTGAATCTCGCAAACTCAAACGACAAGGGAGTGAGTGCAAATTGTCATGGTTACAATATGTATTGAGATACAAAATTAAAATTTGGGAGACAAATATTAATTATCTGTAACTAAATATGACCTAATTTTCTTCACTCCTTATACAATATTGTTGAGTTGGATGGTGAACAAAGAGTTTTGTCATGGTCGTGTCTCCTTGAACAGATCTACAGTGCCAAGAATCTGCTTTATACACGTTTCCTCTGTACGCTGAGGCGCGTAGTGGTCATGTGAGCAGTCCGTTGTTTTTCTCAGACGTACTACCAATTTTACATTTGGTCATGATAGAGTGCTTATTATTTAAGAAGTGTATACAATATTGCTTATTTGACCTTGCTGGAACCAATCTCCGTCCACACACTTCTTGTTGCAAATCTTGCCATGACTATCAAATATGAACCCAAAATCTTTGGAAAAAGTTTAGCACTGTCTGTTTTACGTTCAAAATTGCTTGTAGCAATGTGTTTATGCAAAGTTTAGGTGTATAAAGATGATATGTATTGAACTTGTTATTGCTTGTTATATATTTTCAAATAGAATATGGTTATAATTCTGTTTACAACATACTTTAATCGCATTTGCCAACTCATCACATACTTGCTTCTCGTAGTGCCCCAAAATATTCTAATCAAAACGTTCATTTTTGTAGGCGTCGATATGGCAGATTTTATTCTCATTATTGGAATAAGCATACCTTGTGGCCTGCTGTTGGTTTTGCTTATTCCGATCATCTGTTTCGTGAGGAGAAGGTTAAAACAATCAAAAGAAAGGCAGGAAGTCCATCAAAGGTAAACGCAGAGAAGTATTAATAGCAAGAAATGGAAGTGAAAGGAACAGCAGCCACCATAGTAGTAATATCAGAAGTGACAATTTTAGGAGTCATGTTTGTAGGATATTCGGCAGAAGCAGATGTAATATTGCGAGTAAAGTTCGTAGGACTTACGCCATAATGAGACATAGCATTAATGTTAGCAGTATTGGTAGCAGTACCAGAAGTAGCAATAGCAGTGATCGTTTGGGTAACAGTTGTAATAAATGTAGCTGCAGTAGTATAAGTGAAAACAGTAGTAGTAGCATCATCAGTAGTAACGGCAGCAGCATCATTGACAATACCGGAAGTATCTGAACTTATATTTGCAGTTAAAGTATTAGTAGAAACAGCAGTCGTAGTAGTCATATTAGCAGTAGTAGTTGACGTAGCAGCAGAAGTTGTAATGATTATGTTAGCAGTAGTAGTAGAAGTAGCGGTAACATTCGTACTGGCTGTATTTGCAATAAAAGTAGAAGTAGAAACAGCAGTCATAGTAATAGTAGTAATAGAAGTGGCAGTAAAAGTAGCATCTCTATATATACCATTAGTATCAATTGTTATAGTTGCTATTGATGTTGTCTGTCCCAATGTTTAAATCTCATCCGTTAAATTCTTGACTGAAAGAGGGTCTGCTTTAAAAGCATTGCTAGATGTCGCTTAACCAGATCCATCGGTGTAACAACATTGATCTTATTAAATTCTTGAGAACCTGCATACCCGATATTCTGAAATAGTCCCATGTTAGATTTCTACAAACTCACACAAAGAAAATCCAATAGTTTAGTCTTTTCAATCAACAGCGTTTAAATATATTTGATTTAGCGCATATTTTACGTAGACAAACTACACATATATGAAACAGCAAATCTTATGAATCTTAATATAAGGAGATTATATATGTATTACTTTAGTAAAGGAGCCTTATTTATGACTGCAGACACTATATATTTGTGTCATGTGAACAGAATAATAATTTGCTCTGCATATAAGAATATGCAAACAATTTGCATACACATATGGCCGAGGTTTTGTTCAAGTCACACTTATATTTGTTTTCAACTAGTTGAATGCATATGAATGAAGCATTCTTTCTTTGAACCAAACGCTTATCTGTGAATGAAGCATGCTTGCATTGAACTAGACGTCGATTTCATGTGAATGAAGCATGCTTGCTTTGAACTTGACGATCACCTATGAATGAAGCATAATTAATATAGAAGGGTTGTAGATGCTGCTGTCCAATAATAAACAAACAATGTTATTTCAGTACGTTATAATTGACTTTCGCAATTCAGCGATAAACAATTGATGTTATTTCAATAGTCTAGCGATACACAAATGCTATTATTTCAATAGGTTATATTTGGCTTTGTAGTCTAGTGATAAACAAATGATGTTATTTCAATAGGTTATATTTGCTTTGTAGTCTAGCGATAAACAAATGATGCTATTTCAGTAAGTTATATTTGGCTTTGGGGAGTGATATATAATGATAGTTTTGAATTTTTTCTTGAAAATTGTCGAAGGAATATACTCAGAAGTTTGCATTAATGTCATGTCCGCTTTGAAAGTTTAGAAGCTAATGCTCTGCCTCGTTGTTTCATGACCTTTATGTCTTTCTAAATCCCATGAAACGATCTATTAGTTTATTGCTTGTAAAATTCCACTACAGGACCTATATGTTTATTCCTTGTAAAATCTCACTAAGGTCTTCTATTGTATGCCTTGTAAAATCCCACTAAACGACCTATATGTTTTATGCCTTGTCAGAAACCACTAATGGAACTAAATGTTTATGCCTTGTCAAATCCCATTAAAGGACCTATATTTTATGCCTTGTGTTACGTATATCTATATCAAGTTTGCTAATCTTTATAATTATAGACTGTAAGGGTCATTTAGTAAATAACATAATAAATTGCTAATTTTGTTCATGATTATATAAGGTCATTTTGTTTGGTAAACATGTTTTAGTGGCCTTTTGATGGTGGAAGATGTAGAAGTAATATTGTTGATAGATTTGATGAAATTTGAGTTCAGGCGTTGGTTTCCCCTAGGGAATTCTAGATAACCTGATTTCTGATTGGTTACCTGCTCGAAGACCTTACGAGGACCTTACCTTGTTGACAAGTTGGAATGATCAGGAAGTGAATATTTGACCTTCATCCTGGTTCTCAAATTGTGTCTTAGATTTTTATATAAGACAGCGAGTAACAAAACTCATTATTCCTATCTTGCACATCAGTCTTAATATAGTCAGATTTGGTTGTGTTCAGTTGTAATTTGAGAAACGTTATTTATTTAGATTATTCATTGGAATTACAAGGTGCTTATAAACATCAGCACTAGTAACTATTTTGGAATTATTGTGAATTCAATTAAAAACATTATACCACTGTGTTAGATCAAGACTTTCGGCACATCAGGCTATTCCAGACTATTGGCACATCATCACAATAAATTGAACTTCATTCTGAACACCACAGGAACTCACTTGGAATACTCGATACTTTTCACTTGTAATAGAGCTTTTAAAACTTTCTAGGATTCCATTCACCTAACTGAAAGTAGATTTTCAGTATTCAGTTTGCACTTTAGGGAAATAAATTATTTGTTGAATTTTGGTTTTCACTCTTTTGTGTTGCATAGTTCAAGACCATAGAGTCGTAACACTTGTCAAATTCCATGAAATAACCTGTATGTTTATGCTGTGTCAAATCCCTCGAAAAGACCTGAATGTTTTGTAAGCCTTTTCAAATTTCTTGAAAAGACTTGTAGGTTTAGGCCTTTTCAAATTTCATTAAAAGACGTGAATGTTTTGTATGCCTTGTCCAATTTCTTGAAAAGACCTGCATATTTAAGATTTGTTGAATGACACGAAAAGACTTGTATGATGTAGCCTTGTCAAATTCCATGGAAGGATCTGTATGTTGTAAACTTGTCAGATTCCATGAAATGATCCATATGTTTCTATTATTTTACTATTTTCTTTTCTAGTGTATACACTGTGGTATAATAATGTGCACTTCATTTTCAATGTTCAATTTTAGAATACAGCTGGTGTGAAAATTTAATAAATGAGTCTTTTTTGAAAGCAGTTATTTGTCACGGTTGAGTGACGATAATCCATTTGCTGCTTAAACTGCTACTAATAATAATACTACTACTGGAATAACTTTATGCTATATAAATTAAATCAATTTATATTATAGATTTTTAGAAAAGAAATCACTTCTAAACATGCAGAACAGAATTTTCCAACAAAATATGTACCATTCAGTGCATTTATATTTCTCATGCTTATACATATTAAGTGTGAATGTATGTTTCTTTTTCGGCAGATCAAAGACACCTACAAATTTCACAGCCCTGGAGAAAACACAGAGTTCTGGTCCAAAGCACTTAGACAACGATCCTAAATTTGATTCACCAGCAGTACTCATTTCGGGGAAAGGTACACGTATTATAATTTTTAAACCGTATTAAACTTCACATAACCAATAAAACACTAGCCACAATTTCTTCTGGCGCGTCTCCTTTCCTTTGCAAATATTCAGTAAAATTAAAGCAGGAAACTGAAATTAAACTTTAAGAAGAAAATAAATATTGCATTATCTTTTGTGAAATTCCAAGAGATGAGCTTAACAATCAAATTATCATGGCGTATTGAGTATGCATCTTCAGAAATTGATCACAGCAGCAATTAAATTTCGATTATCAACCTAAAGAAATATAGTTCGACAATTTTGGAGTATGTTTTATTTGATACAGCAAATACATTTGTGTTGTTAATGGTCCAATCAAGCCAGAATAATGAAATATATATATATATAGGCTGATGTGCATTTTCTGGCGATAAACCTAGTTAATTGAATATCCCCATGCCAGTGTAACTACACAGCGCCAAACCTAGTTAAATACATATCGTCATCCCAGGGGAACAGAGGCGCGCTGGTCATTGTAGCATAGAAAGGTGAGTTGACCCCAAGTTTCAGATTTTTATTTTTGGGGCGGTGTGGTTTGACCCCATCTTGCATCAGTTTTACTAAATCACGGGCCAGCATCCTTTTCCTAACTGGGGCTGGTATATCACTGAGATCGAATACGATAATATCTTGGAGCCAGTACTGACCATCCAATCAAGACAGCCAACCAGCTACCGGGCGGCTAACGCGGACCCCCAGGCGTCATAAAGGTTATACCGACTCCAACACAGTCACCCATATTAGCCCAAGGAAACTGGCCTCGCCATCTAAATATACCAAAGGACGAGTCAGGCGGAAAGCTGCCAAGGCAACAAATGAGGGTACACCTCCACCAATTAAAAAAAAATCCACAAATACAGGCTCATCATCGCCTATTTCAAGGTAGATGGCATATACCGGCATATACTATGTCCACGTGGATTCCCAAAGGGACAGTCATTAATGTAGAAACCAGGGACACCCGATGTTTCGAATGGACCGTCCTATCTGCCCTATATCATCTCCATGATTGTTATCCTGAACGTACCAGCAGGTATTTGGGAACATTACATTTTGGCACGTTTAAGTTTCCGATGAAGGTGTCAGATATCACTAAATTTGATAACGATAACCCCATGCTCTTTAACTATTTGCGTCTCCGAGAAAGTGCTGGATACAACAACCTAACATTACTTACGGAAGACGAAGAGTTGAACTACGTATATATCAAAGATTGTTCCCGAATGATGTCCAGCATCAGCAACTTCAAGCACTGAAAACACCTTTGTGCTATTGATGCCATCACGCCTTCTCCGAATATAACTTTCTCGAGGACCACGTAAAAGACTGCCATGGTATAGGCTCAGTACCACAGAAGAGCTTCCTAGCAAGACCTTGAACTAGTAAGCTATACTTTAAGTATTGCTTTCATACGATGATCGTAGTCTACGCCTTGCATGCTGACCTCAAGGACCTCAACATGCCTCTGAAAATGGCAGATATTGATATGTTACAAATATGTAATTGAATTACTTGTGTGCTAGTTTTAAATTCTTTTTATTTTTATTGTTGTTTCATTACATTTTATTGTAATGATTATTTTACGGGATTTGATATTTTTGAAAAAATATATTCAGTCTAATTAGAACGCAAAATATAACTGAAGCACTATTTTTATCTCACTTTGGTTCATAGATTTTGTAAACATCGAGTGAAAACGATTGACTATTACCAAGGTCATGTTCGACCCACGTGATTGCTATGTTGTAAACAGCCTATTTTATTATTTTCTAGCGTGAGAATCTGATTTTTAGATGGACTACTCTGGCCTACGTGTAAAATGGCATTTGTTTTACTGCGCTGTTCGATGATTTAGAGACCACGTGACCCATCACGCGGGTCTGAAATGACGTTTTAGTTGGGTTTAAATAGGCATTCTCAGTGTTTTTCTGTCAGTCGTAAACAATACCTTCAGGTAGAAAGGTATTTCTGTTGGTGCCGTTTTGAATTGATTTTTTTTGTAAATTTAAAATAAGTTATTAACCTGGAAAATACTCTTCTTCATCAAAATTCTTGGACAAAGACATTTATTGCAAGTTTATTCTGGAACTCTAAATTGGAACATTATAAGTTGTGATTCAACGAGGAACTGATGACTTTCGTACAACTTCTTCATCTGACGTCATCGTACTCCATCTTTGAACTTCGTCGGGATTCTAGCTTGGATTCAATTTAAACTCTTTAGTGATAGGACTTATATTTTTAAATTCCAGGATTAGTTTTGGATTATATTGACAAACTGCAAGTCCTTTTTCATATTTTTAACGTGCTTTCTAGGGAAATAAATTATTCTGTTTGAATATACAAAGCTTGTTGGCTTTCACTCTTTTCTTTGTTACTGTGTACGAGCCCTTGTCACGTAACAGATACTATTTATAGTGACACCTATAAAACTGCCAGCCAGCCTCCATGCTGCTTGTATTACATAGTCAAGCGATGTAATGGCAAAGCCAAACCCGTCGTTATATATATAGAGGAAAATACGCTATAGTCAACCTTAATAAAAGCCTCGAGATAGAGAGCTGGAGAAGGAGGTGATAGGCGAGGAATTAACCAACACACAGCCTCTAGTTATGATGCCACCCACCACCGCAATGTTTAGCGAGGCTACAACCTGTCTCATCTGTCGAAAGCGTTTGGGTAAGGACCAGATGA